>SMSR01015639.1:38757-48783 GCA_019453355.1 Ceratina japonica | reverse complement strand
GTGGGTCTAGCCATAACGCAGAGCATCGGATTGACGGGGATATTCCAGTGGGGTATGCGACAGAGTACCGAGATGGAGAACCAAATGACCTCTGTGGAGCGCGTCCTCGAATATATGTGAGTGATTCGAAGCTACTCTTTCCGTTACCTTGAATTACGTCTCCGTTTTTTTGTACAGCGACGTGGAGAGCGAACCACCGCTTGAAAGTGCGCCAGATAAGAAGCCGAAGGAAACTTGGCCCGAGGAGGGGAAAATCGAGTTCAGGAACGTGTATCTTAGATATGACCCAGCCGAGGCACCGGTACTTAAGAATCTAAACTTCGTGATCTATCCTCGAGAGAAGATCGGAATCGTGGGAAGAACGGGCGCCGGCAAGTCGTCTTTGACGGCAGCACTCTTCCGTATCGCGAACATAGAGGGTACCATTACGATCGATGGAGTCAACAGTCTTGAGATTGGTCTCCACGATCTCCGCTCCAAGATCAGCATAATCCCTCAGGAACCCTTCCTGTTCTCCGGCTCGTTGAGGAAGAATTTAGATCCCTTCGACCAATACGAGAGCGACGCCGTTCTGTGGCAGGCATTGGAAGACGTCGAGCTGAAGGAGATGGGACTCGAGGCGCACATTACCGAGGGCGGGTCTAATCTGAGCGTCGGCCAACGTCAGCTGGTCTGTCTGGCTCGAGCGATCGTTAAGAAGAATCCTATCCTGATTCTCGACGAGGCTACGGCGAACGTCGATCCGCAAACCGACGAGCTGATTCAAAAAACGATCCGCACGAAATTCGCTAATTGTACGGTACTCACTATCGCGCATCGTCTCAATACTGTAATGGACAGCGATCGAATCTTGGTGATGGACGCTGGAAACGTTGTGGTAAGCGTCAAATCGATTATTCGACTTCTCTCATGAATGATAAAAGATTCAGCGAGATGTGTTTTCATAGGAATTTGATGCTCCCTACTTGCTGATTCAAAAGTCTGGTTACTTGGACAGCATGATAAGGGAAACCGGGCCGGTGATGATGGAAGCTCTAAAGGAGGTCGCCCGCGTGAGCTACAAGAGCCGCACGTCTACTTCCCTTTAATCAATTCTTCCAATGCATTTTGTAGTTCTAATCTTTACACGAGCCAATGTCAAGTTTATCAATGTAATACTTCGTCTATTGGTCTCATCGAATTTCACAGATATACAGTATTAACCATGTGAATTATTGTTTTCATGAAATGAAAGATCGACATCGATTTATTCCGACAAACGTTGCTGCCTTGTATGTACAAGCTTCGCGAGACCCACAATTGTACTTAAACTGAGATTTTTTAAAACTAGTTTTACATACAAACTGTTACAAATTACGGATATCAACATATTACCTTATTGTCGTGATTTTCGGCTTAGCGCATCGATGCTATGGGTATAAAGATGATTCAACTTAAAGATGTACATAACATAACATTATGTACGCACACATAAGTAAGTGCTTGAGTTTCATGTTCTTGTCACACAAACGAGAACGTAATTTTGAACGTGTACATTTAGTACATAAATATTTTCGTTGAATAATTCAAATGTTTGTTGAGATACTTACCAAATGTGTGACATAATAAAAGCGAAGGAGGGTACCATCTAGCATCATTGATATGGAGGATTATTTTGACAAATTATAATGTATTTTTGCTGTGCACAAAGTAGTGGAATTTTTCTGTATACAAAGGTCCATCTCTCATTACTTTCGTTATTACTTAATTATATTTTATTGTCTCTTAGAAAAGAAACTGTTGTCTTATACAGGGTACCTCAGAAAAAGTGATCGAGCCGAAACGGGGTGATTCTGAAGGTGTTTTTGAACAATTTCTTTTGGCAAAATACAAGGCAATCGAGGTCACAGTATAGGAAATATAATGTGACCTCGCTATTCTTTCTTATATTCCTATATTGTGGCGAGGTATAGTTTTTAAATTATTAACGAAAAACACTGATCAGCGAGAGTACGTGTAAGACCCGCGCTCAGCTAGTCAGAAGGCACTAATTTTCATTAATTTTAATCATATATTAATCTACCGATTCCCACTGTTAATGCATAAAGATAATATGTGTTATGACTATGTGTTAATGGCGGAATTAGGAGTCCTAATTTCGATAATAGCAGATTTGTATTCGGGATTACAATTAACATTTGCTTAGAATATATTAATTTGTAATATTTGTTACTAATTTTATCTATAACGTACGTGTGATATAACAATATAAATTTGATAATACGACTAGATATATCAGTATATGAGATCTATCGTGTGATCTAATTGTGTGATCAAATGCATGCGCATAAGATTAGGTAGTCCAGCGGAGGTATAAATTCTCTCCAAGTTGTATTACCAGTTACGAAGTAAAATCAGGAGGAAAGCAGAGCGGAATATGTAAAAACAAACGATCGGTTCAATTTTCGTATTCGAAATGTAATAGTATACATCGGATTCACGTGTGATATTTGAATGCAGTGAATATAATATTGCCTTGTGTTGCCATCCCAATTTTTCCAAAATTTTACTGAACGACCAGGTATTTTAGTAATAATATTTATATTAATAAACCGCGGCCAAAGTAATGAAAATAACGACAAAGAGGCTAAGTACTGCAGTAATATTAAAATATTTATTGATTTATTATAATAATAATATTTATTGAATTATATTTCATGAATATTGCGCATATTTTCCACTTTATTGTAAATGATTTTTAAGCGTCGCGCGCATCACGTGACTCGGACTCGGTCACGTGCATGATCACGTGACAGTCCTGGTGGAAAAGTGGAAAGGGAAGCTTTAGGGAGCATGACAAATCTGAAATCTGACAACCCTGATCGAAAATCTAGTTAATTTTAGATTCGCACACGTGTCCGACTGTAGCCGAGTACTAACGCGCACTTCACGTGTGTTTTCGTGTTGTCATAAATTCCTGAAATGATTATAACATATGGGTGAAGTTGACATTACCATATGATACATAGTTGTACATACGTGCTTTAAGTATATTTACAACCAAGCCTCGTGCATAATTGTTTTTATGATCGTCACGAAATATGCATCGACTTCTGTTCGTCTTAAGTAAATAAAAGATTTATACGAACATCGCGTCTATTATTTGTTTATAAAAAGTCGTATCTGTGGTTAAGGTCGTAACCTTAAAAAGACGGAACACATGCCCGTGGTTTTAACGACGACAAGTATTATTTTATAAAAATGGACGTGGCCAATATCGCGAATCGCGACAGATATTCTTTTACTGTACATAAAATAGTATTACCTTCATTCCTGTGAGACATCGTCCGATTAAATCGTCACATGGTGGAAGTCAAGTATGGTAAATGAGTGCCTTAAAGGATCAAGATCCCGATTACGGGCCTTCCGATGAAAGTAGTGAGAAACATCAACGGATATACGAAGAAAATGGTAAGACCTATATTCATATTAAATCATTTTTCCAGAAACAATCATATGAGAGTAGAATAAAGTGGTTGGGATTATTAATCATTTTCAGCACGGTCTACCACTGCCAGGAAGATAACAAGTATTATTGAAAGAGAGTTCTCTGAAGAGATCAAGGCGAAGGAGAAAGAGGTTCTAGAAATACAGGAGAGACTGCACGGAGCTTCAAAATTAATTCATTTACTGCGATACGCAATAGTCTCTGATTTTTATAACCGCAAACAGTGTCAGAGCACACAGAACAGTGAAGCAAAGCAGACACAAATTCACCCAGCGATAAAAAAGTTAATAGGCAAGGCGCCGAGATTATTAGATAATAATCAAGCATCAAATAGCGACGATCACTTCAGTCCACAGTTAGACTGTAAATCAAAGATCGATTGTAGCACGATAAAAACAGAAAAATTGGAAGAAACTGTTGAACCTCGAGCAGAGAAACGAGTCATTGAAACGGACGATGAGTCACGACCAAAGAAGATTCCCCGATATATTCCGCCGAAGAGTGGCGTTCCCGAATCGCAGTGCCCGTCGAGAGGCGTCAGGCATAAAGTCAGGAAACGTATTATTATCGGGAACATATCGAAATGGATCCCACCAGAATGGAGGGACGACGCGGCTAGTCACAAGTGGACGATGTACGTTCGAGGTAACAAAGAGAATCCCGACATCGACGATTTTGTTGCCAAAGTCCGGTTCTTCCTGCATCCGAGTTACAAACCGAACGACGTCGTCGAAGTTACCACGGCTCCGTTCTGTCTGTCGAGACGCGGCTGGGGCGAGTTCCCGTTGAGGGTGCAACTGCATTTCCAAAGTGCACTGAACAAACCGATGGACATAATCCATCATTTGAAACTGGACCGCACTTATACAGGGTTGCAGACTTTGGGGTCTGAAACGTTGGTCGACATTTGGATCTACGCCGATTCGCAAGATCTCAAACGGAATTTATGCAAGCTGGTTGATCAAGACTTGAACCTGAGCGAAACCAGATGCCAGTTAAAAGTGGAAAACAACGAGGAGAACGTTGTCAGCGTCAAATCTGATTTGAATGAAACACTTGAATCGGCGAGGAGAAGCTGCGACGTGATTGTCAAGAAGGAACCCTCGGAAGAACAAAGAATTAGTGAAGATATAGATATACAAAGACTACAATTTTTGGTAGGACACGATCATGATTATTGCAGTTCGAAGTACCTGAATGATTTCGAAAATAATTTAACTATTGACCATTCGACGTCAATTGATTTTTTTGAAGATGGAGAGAAGGGGAGCGCAGGAAATGATAGTTCAATAAACAGGGATTCAAGTAATTTGGGAGAAATGATTAACGAAAGCGTTGAACTCAATAGAAACACCACGAGGATACCTCCAGTAAGTTGGTCTAAGGTTTATACGAATCTCCGTCCTTTGGAAATCACTATACCTCCAGTGTTCGAGGCGTCGGGAAGCAAACACGTGTTAGTTCTTAAAAATAATAAAACGATACCGGTAAACGACATAACTGCTCCGCGCAAGGAAGATCATACTCGTAATTCCATAGACAATCCAGCCAAACTGAGAACATCTGTAACCACCTGTCGTGGCGTTAGCTTGCTCAAAAAGCCTTTGGGTTCAGAGAGCGCAGTGCAAATACGAAATCCCAATGAAATTAAACTGCAGCAAGGAACAAAACTTCAACTTTCCAAAAGTGTCATCCTGAACATGAATTCCAGTGTGCCCGTATTACAGATAGCCGATAGAAATTCGACCAATGGTCTTTTCAACTCGGAGAAGTTGTTTGCCCCCGAACAGGCGTTGAAAGCATGCAATCACGGATCGAAGGAGTCGAAGGTATCTCGCCAGAAGATCACGATAGGCAAAGATAAGCTCAAGCTTCAGAGTAAAAAAGAATTCTACGATGAAGTTCTGCAAACGATCGAGACTGTAAATGTTTCAGATACCCAAGGACTGTTGCGATTTATTATTAGAAGAATGCCGATGGTAACGCAGGACGCTTCGGACCCCGATTACAGACAATTACACCCTTACGCTTGTGCGAGTGAACAAGACTTCTTCGGCTACACCGTAGCGAAAAGAAACGCCTGCGAGTGGAGTCGATCGAGGATGATACAAAGTTTTCTGAAGAAGAAGAAGATCGTTGAAGAAGACGTATGGACTGTCAAGGAGATAATGATTTGGGCTCGACTGCACGGTTACACTCCGCTCTGCCGCGATTATGCCTTCCAAACGGTAAAACAGCAGAAGAGTTTACCCGACTTCGCTGTTAAGACCATTTCTACTTGCACGGAGCCTGATGCCTTCACCAAGTGGCTTCAGCTTCATCCGGGTCGGTCGAACGATCATTCCGAACGCGATCCACGTGAATCCAATGAACCGAACGTCGAGGTCGACGTTGTGAACATTGACGTATCGCTAGGAAACAGTAAAAGGCTGAGGAAACAGGACGGGGATATGCGGCTAGCGAATACCGAAACTACAGTATTGGAATGTGAGTCGAGACTGATGCCGCTGTACGACTTCGTTTGTGAGACTGCCAGGGATATCGGTATCAGATTAGTTCCAGAAGAAATCGCACCTTCGGTCGTTCACTGCGCGGCCAGTAGAACGATTATGCGGGTAACATTCCATTTCATCGTCTCTTCAATGCACTGTTGCAGACAAGCGACTAAACCTTTAATTTAATTGAACGCCAATTGGCAATTAACATTCGGTGTTTGATTCGGATTTGATTATTTAAGAATTTAAATTTTTTAATCAGCTTTGAATTAAATTTTAGTTTTTAATTAAGAAATTCTCCGCTTGTCGATTGAGATTTAGAGAAATTTAATTATTAATGCGGAAATTTTAGAACATCTGCAACTCTGCTGTACGGAAAATTCAATTCTTATTCATGTATTTTATTTATTCAGGCTGTTGAATGTCTCGTGGAGGATTTAATCAGAACGTCTCTGGCGAAAGCTTGGGAAAGGGCCACTGATGAAGGGTAAAAATTTACTTTTCGTTTTACTTTTTAAATTAATCCTATATTTCGTAGAAAATTCACAACCTTTCGTTATGATATAAGTGTCGGTATACAATATATTGTATAGTTTTATCACGAAACAGACACAATCATTTTTTAATTCCGTGTTTGTAGGTATCCGAAGATGATCATTTTAGATGACGTGCGCGGAGCTCTATTGAGTCGCGAGGAGTTCGACATTTTTACGAATCAAGGATTGGGTACAAAATCAGTATCCATGGATTAAAATTAAGATGTACGAACAGTAAGGAATCATGATAGTAAAAATTTTTGAACATTTTCTGTATTTATCTTTTAAGCTTGGGAAAGGGCCACTGATTATGGGTAAAAATTTACTTCTCGTTTTACTTTTTAAATTAATCCTATATTTCGTAGAAAATTCACAACCTTTCGTTACAATACAAGTGTCGATATACAATATATTGTATAGTTTTATCACAAAACAGACACAATCATTTTTTAATTCCGTGTTTGTAGGTATCCGAAGATGATCATTTTAGATGACGTGCGCGGAGCTCTATTGAGTCGCGAGGAGTTCGACATTTTTACGAATCAAGGATTGGGTACAAAATCAGTATCCACGAATTAAAATTAAGAAGATGTACGAAAAGTAAGGAATCATGATAGTAAAAGTTTTTTAACATTTTCTGTATTTATCTTTTAATCAATATGACTGTAACACGCTTCGATACAGTTCCAAAAATGAAAAAGAAAAGCCTCGCATATGTACAAATTTATAAATTTGAATAAAACTAATGAAGTTTTGTACAATGAGCCTCTTAAACGTTACATCGCTAACTCTTGTTAAATCCAATTGAAATCAAGTCATACGTCTTGTTTTCCATATTTGCGTGTACTCCAGTCTAACTTTGAAGTCAAAGTGTTTTGAACATAAACTGATATACACAATATTGTTGCAGAATTTTATAAGCTCCGTTATATTAAAAACAAACGTAGTATAGAAGCTTTTGGTTTCGACACTGCAAATTTAGTTTAAGGTCGCAAAAATTTAATCTTTACCTCCCAATGGACGCTACATTATAACATAGTTCCAGTTATTCACATCGAACTTTACGAAAGTAATTGATATTTGGAAGACTGTTCTCTCTCCTTTCTTTTGAGTTTAGCAAATTAACTACTATTGTGTTGTATTTCATTAGACATTTTTAAAATCCATGAATTTCAATTGAAACCTTTTTGATCAAATTCATCTTGCAAAAATTCAATCTTTACTTGTCAGTGGACGCTATATTATCATATAATTCCAGTTACTCACATCGAATTTTACGAAAGTAATTGATATTTGGAAGATCTTCTCTATTTGAAAGTCTTTTCTCTCCTTTTTTTAAAGTTTAGCAAATTAACTATTATTGCGCCGTATTTCATTCTCATTCATTCCATTCCACAACACATTCATTAAACATTCTCAAAATCCATGAATTTCAATTGAAGCCTTTTTGATACAACTATTAAATTCTCTGCAACATACAAAAACGATTTTTGCAACTTTAAAATAAATAGACGTAAGGTTCTGCAGCAATATTACCATATAACTTGTGAAGAAAGTTAATTTGACTGTGGTATCCTCTTAAGATAAATTCTGAGATGAGATCAAATGTTAAGTAGACGTTTCTCACGAATATCTCGATGTCTATCGCATGATAACGTAATCGTTCTCTGCCGAGGCTACTTCAGACTCCATGTTATACACGATGATATCCTTCAATCTCGGTGACATAGGAACGTAATTAGACTCGAGCGTCACTCTGCGCGATTCTAAGGATTCTCTGGTCCTTTCCATTTGAATAAAATTTACACGAGATATCGAAGGCAGGCTGCTAGGACCAGAGAACACGTGAGCATCTTGCGACCTTAAATTGCAACGAGTAATAACACATTAAGCATAAAAAATGATTTCGTAAAATGAATAAAGACTATACCTGCTTCCTTTCATAGACTCCGACGCGCACCTCTGGCGCGGAGGTAAAGGCGGCGGCTCGTTTGGCGATCGGCAATGAAAAATTCGCTCCATATAAAAACTCGAGGAAGCGACCCCGTCGACCTCGTCCGGAATCTCTTCATAAATTCCGGAGGCTGTAGATATGTTTGAACACCTCCTATCGTTAAGGTCGTACGGCTCCGGCTGATAAACGTCCTCCGCTTTACATCTTATTTCCTCGTACCTCTCGTTAGTATCCAGTCTTTTATTCAACGGCCTCAAATGCACTCTCTCGTTTGCCACGGAGTAACTTCGCATCAACTCGTCATGCGGTACCGTTCTAATATCCCCTTCGCTTAAGCTCAACGGTCTTCGACTCCCTTGTTTGTGCCTTGGACCACGACCCTGCGTCACTAAGTCGTGTAACAATTTACCGGCCTCGAGACAGAACACGTGGAGTTCACCGACTCCATTGCGGAACTCTCTGGTCGTGTGAATGACACAGATAGATTTAACGTCGTCTGGTCGGCCCGCTGTGGCCAGGTGAAATTGGCCCAGCTCTTTCCATGCGAAGTTCTTGATTATTTCACCCGAGTGAACGTCCTTTATGAAAACTCCTAATGGACTAGTTGTCAAGTCTCCATACAGTCCTATAAGATACTTAATTATACTTTCCATAGAAACAGATTCCTTGTAGTGTAAAAATAATATTTACAATACCTGTTAGTCCCGCAGCTTTAGAATGTGCATTATCGACTATAGATATACTGTGGAAGCCAGCTAGAGCTTTGACGTTCCTCGGTCTCAGCAGGTGTCTTATGTTCGCCATCCATCTTTGTGAATCTATCTCCGAAGTACCAGCTAAATACAACAGTGGTTTCCTTTCTCTCGAAGGGAATATACCAAAAGCAAATTGCTTGGATCTGGATTGCGTGCGGCATATAATAGCATCCAGTGGTATTATTATGGAATTGTCTCTTTGTGGTACTAATGGGACACTGCTATTGCCAAAGCAAAAATCCATGTTTACTTTGATGCCCATTCCGGGGCCTAGATTCTGGAAGGAACACCAGTGCCTCTTCCAAACCCTCCAAGGACCCAGCGTCCTCTTCTTAACTTTGTGCACTCGGGATTTGCCATAGAAAAATTTCACATCCAGAAACCCACAGATTTCACTGTTCTCTTCAGCCATTTCAATTTCCTCCCCTAAAAGGAAAAATTGGGATTATCCACAGGAAGTGAGGAGTTTAGTTTCTGATTGAAATTCGAGTATCCACAGTATTTGAGAACAATTATTGGGCATGAGGAAATTGAATTTGAACATTGTTTACCTTGAGTTCGTGGGACGCGCGACAGGACGAACTTCAGTCATGCGAAATGCATGGAATATAACGAGAACTGTCTCCGGTTTTACAGAAAATATGTATATCAGCTGATAGACTGCATTCCGTTTTAAATACTAATGACGAAACTTTACAAGTACAGAGGAATAGCCATTTCCTTACACGCCCGGCCGATTCAGCGAACGACCTCGCGATTTCCATTTATTGTTTACTAACTCTCGTCCACTTCTGTTATT
>SMSR01015639.1:22197-32534 GCA_019453355.1 Ceratina japonica | reverse complement strand
CCGACGTAAGTACGATACGTCAAGCTTAAGGATTTCCTCCGGTGGACGTCGCCGTACGAAATTTCGTGCAGCTGCGCGAGGAACGGTTGACGTTTATTAGCCGGGGCACAATGTAACGCCGCCTTGGTCGTGGCGCGCCGCGGCCCGGTTGAAGGTGCGCGACGAGCTTTCCGCTACGAGGAACGCGCGCCCAAATCCTACCGACACGCGTACTTTATGGGTGTAATTACGAGCCCTAAAACTTAGGCCCGGTCGTATCGTGACAGCAAAATTGCACGACGACGATGATACGATAAGGGTCTTCGGCCTCATAAATTGGCAGCGAGATAAGGCTCGATCTGTTCGATGCCTTTTTCTCGCCGCGCTCACCTGGCAGGCCAGAAGAGGAAAGAGAAGCGGCGAGAAAGAGAGGAAGCATGCCACCACCTTCCCTACGTCCTCGCGAACGATCGTGAAGATTATGCTAACGTTTCGATGATTTACACCGCCCTGGAGTTTTCGTTTAGACTGGTCCTCGCTCACGGGGATATACCTCCGTTGTTCGACGAATTCGGAGCGTTCGGCACTGTGGTACCCACACACAGGTGTTTACCTGGACGAGTTATGCGGCGCAGGTGGAAAGTTATCCCTCGGACGTAATGACTCTATCCTCCGCGCGCGGGGCCTTTCTCTCCGGGGACCGTGCCGCGCCACGAAGAACCGGTGGTGTTACGGTAATAGTCCGTGACTATACGGTTGACCGCGACTATCTCGAGCTACGGAGGGATCAACGGGACCGGCCACGGGGCACCACGTACACTAACGTTCATAAGTATATTGATAAGTCTAAATTGGAATCAAATATCGAGTGTCATAATCCTAATTTTATCTATAAAAATATGAAAATCTTTTGCAAATTTATTATACAATTTTTCCTGATTCGATTTAAAAAAATTCTCTTACCTGTAGATCATCGAATGCCTCAGATTATTCATTAAATACTGAATCAACAAACGTAAATTTTCTCTTACCTGCAATTAAATCCGAATCATTACCTGATCAGTTACAATTAAATTTCAGTTCATTTAGCTAGACTTCTTTTATCTGACCGGCTATAAATCTGCGACAACTGTACTTAAGTACGTGTGGCTAGCTTCCTTGTTCACGCTGCGGCTTTCACAGGCTAACCACGTGCACTGGGTTTGACGTAACGAATGTAATACCGATTTGTTAAGACTGTGGTAAGTGTGGTTTTATCTCAGCGGTGATACCGGTATCACTTACACTGAGAGTTATAAATAATTATAGAATGCTGTGATAGAGAAAGTGTTCAGAATTCAATATACGTTTTATTTTCATTACAGAATCATTAAAAACTTGTTGATAGACGTAAGCATTTCTGATTCTCATCGTGTATTTTATACTAAATTCAATATGATTTAATTTTTACACATTAATGGATGGTCTGAACCGTAAGCATTTCTGATTCTCATCGTGTATTTCATAGTAAATTCAATATGATTTAATTTCTGCACATTAATGGATGGTCTGAAACTTTACTTGACGAGAATTAACGTTGTTAAACATGTTAAAGTAGCGCGAAACGAATAAAGGTATTCCAGTTTATCTAATTAACTCTGACCGCGTTGATTGGTATCTTCTGGACGAATAGTCCTCGTACAGAAGTCGCCCGCTTCCATGAGGGAGCGTCTACTTACCCCGCGTCCGGGCAATTAGCGCCGGTGATGGGTTAATTGGTCTCGGTCCTCGTTTTCGTCGCGTGACGAGCCTCGGGAGATGGGGAGATTCCTCCGGGTAGCAAAATGCTCGCGAACGGCTACGCAAAAAGGGCGCCGCGGCTGTTCCAAGCTGGACGCCTGCGAACTCTGCCAGCGAGTCTCCAGTTAAAAAAAATTCTATCCTGACAAGCAGCGTTTAAAATAAATGTACATGGATTAAGACTACAATTAAATAATCAGTTAACAGTTCACGTGTGCACGTAATACGACAAAAATGCTATTAATAAAAGCGATTAAATTTATGATCCATTTATGGGCCTACAAGAGGGACAAAGTGACTCAGGCTCGAAATAGCTGTTGGAAATTGAAAATATTTTATCAGTGGTGAAAGGGTTAAATGTAATTCCCGAACGCAGCTCGTAGAGTACCATTAAAGACCCGAGGAACACGGGGCAGCGCTCGTTCCAGGAAGGAAAGGGATGTAACCTGTCCGGGCAAAAATGAATTCGTTCGTTTCGGCGATACAGACCGAATGTCGCGTCGCGGTATATAAAGGCATGTACACACGTACATATACGTTTCCCTTTTCCGTGGCGCACGGCGTTGCTCTCGCCCACGATCGGCGATCCTTATCTCCGGTCGTATCTCGGCCGGTTCGCGCCTCCGCGAGCCGCTAGACGCTTTTAATCGCGGTGCCCGGCTCGTGTATCGCCGGAAATTGCGACCGGCCGTCCGTCCGTCCGTCCGTCCCGATTCCCCGTGAACCGTCGCATCGTTCACCGTTCGTTGGAAACCCGTTCGGCGTCGGTGGAAAGGAAGAGGAATTGACTGATCAGCCCGACGACCTGGAAGCCTGGCCTTTCATTTGCCAGATGACCGAGTCGATGGATTCTTTCTTTTCGGAGATTGGTATTTTAAATGACTGTGTTTACCGGCGTCGTAAATTCGACCAGGCGTCGGACACGTGTTTCGCTAACCTCGGGCCAACGAGGTTCGAGAAATATTGGAAAGGAACAGTTCAGAATCTGGTTTAACGCTGTGTCCAAATAAGGTCGTAGATCTTCTAATTCTAGGTTGAAACAAGTTTTGATTTAAAGATTCTTCCACGAATAAAATGAAGAATAGTATTCTAATAAATTGAGATATCGATTGTGTAGACTCGGATATAGAATTGTGTGAGTAGGCTACTCGCGTTCATAATTCAGAAGCGAGCTATCTAATATCACACGTGTGAAAATCGGAGAGTATAATAGCAGAGTATCGTCAAGTGTCTTTCCTGAGAAGGATCCAACGAACTGGAACTGAACACAAGTATACGCTGCGCCGAAAGAAATGAGAGCAAAGTGGCACAGGCGACTCCACCTCCTATTCGCCTGGAAGAAACGGAAGGGAAACAGACAGGGTGAGATAGCGAGCGGCAACCAGTGGAATAATGTCTCTATTCTCGCTTCTCTTCGACCGGCTCGGCGCATTCTCCGGGCTCTCGTTCTACCCGATAATTACACGTTACCGAAGCGCACTGGGCGCCCTTCAATTAGGCCGTGGAATCACCTGCTTCCATGCCGACCGACGAAAAACTCTTCCACGTCGTCGTCGACCGTGAACCAGCCCGTACACCCCTTGGGGAATGCTTGTCCTCGAGCCTTGTTCTCCGGAGTCCTAGCAAGAAAGTGCTGCCTCGATAACTCTTTTTCTAGCCCCCCCCCGTTCTTTTTCAATCCGTTTTTCGTTTATAACAAAGTGAAATCATTGAATTCATGGGAAGAAAGGGAATACAAGGTGTAAAAGTATTGTAAAAGTTCTGGCTAGCAGCTAAATTCCATAATAATCGTGTACATCTCAATTACATAACAAATGTATATATAATTTAAAATGTTTTGATTACAAGAATATAATTCCACATTGAACTTTAATTTTATAATTTTAGATTTACATAGACAATAGCTGTAACGAAAATATTATAATAAGTTATCACTTTTTAATAATTTAATACATTAATACTAAAATTGCTGATAATTATTTTATCAGAGCTTCAAATGGTTAAAGCGACTGAAATGAAGCCATTCTCACAGGTATCCTGAAAGAACTTAAGCAAGGCCATGGAGGGTGCTACATTCGAAAGTATCCTGCGTTACGTGTTGAAGAACATGAAGATCACGCAGGCAAGGGCAAGTTTCCTTGTGACGGAGGTGCTCAAGGCTGGAGTCGCACTAGGTCGGATCAAGAGAACCCCTCGCGGCACTTACCTGTTAGCTACCGACAAAACCGCTCACAACATCATGCACAACATCAGGGAGCCGCGATTCACCGACGACAGCGACGACGACGTCTCCTCCGAAGAGAGCCTGTGACCAGAACTCACACTGTGTCTTTGTTCAATGAGAAATCTTCATCTTCTTGTCACTTGTATTCAGTGTCTGAAATCAAAATTTAATAAAACTGTTTATTACGTTTCAAAAAATGGTTTTTAATTCTTACAGAAGATGAAGTTGTGTATTAAATTTTATAAACGAAGCAGATGTTGTTTGGTTTCAAATAATAAAGCAGTGTTTTATCATTTCTTTATTTTTTTAAATTAAGTATAACAAAATTTAATGTGTAACTTATTTGGTACGAAATCCCGTCGCGAGTTTTAAAATATGAACTCCGCCGCGTCGTGTCCATAAGGGACCTACCTAGGCGAGGAGTTGTATGTATGGTTGACAAGAAGGAGCGTCGTTGTCGGCACTTTGCAACAATGTGGAGAAACGTCCGCGGCATCCACGGCTGTTTGATTTGTGTCCCTTTGTGAATAGGCGTTTTTCATGCATCCGTGCTCCCTGCACCGGAACGATGTAGCTCGTTTCTCCCGGTACGTATGTTAAGGGCCTTTTAAAAGACGTCCTCCGAGTTTATCCCGCTGCGCTACCGGTACCAGTTTCCGTTCGCCACACGCTACACATAGGCGAACCGCGCGCTAGCCGCTGCCTCTCGGCGTCCAGACGAAACCCCCTCGTTCTCGGCGTCTCTCTTCAGCTTCTCTCCTCGCCTAGTTCGTACGACTGTCTCTCTTCCTCCTCTTCCTAACCCTTTCGCTTTTCATCTCCGTTTCTCCATCGCCATCGGCTTCTTCTTTTTCGAGGTGCTGCAGGTGTCGTGCATTGTCCGCCGTCGCGGCCTTTAAATCTCGTCCCTGACGTCGTAACTGTGGAGAGAACTCTCTCTCTCTCTCTTCTTCTTCCCCAAGATACATACGACTGCCGGGAAGTTACACGTTCCACGGACACTCGTCTTCTTATTGCGAAACGGTTTGGCCTGATAACCATCTTTTCGGGAATTTCGGCCTCTTTCATAAGTTTCATCGCCGCGTTACGACGCCTCGCACATTCCCATTGCTTAGATTGTCAACGACAAGGTGTACACGCTGATTGTGAGAAATATAGATAGACCACATCACAAAAAATTACCAAATTATATTAGATTAAATTTAATAAATTATACTAATAATAAAAAATGATTTTAAGTGTACAAAATATACAAATGGGATTTTCTTAGATAGTTTAATTCTTCTTCTTAGATTTATTATTCATAGATTATAGAATTATTATTCTCAGATAGTTTAATTATTCTTATCTTAGATTAGTTTAATATTATTAGAATAAGTATTTATTAAGCTGAAAGATTAAAACGAAAACGTGGAATTGGGAATTGAAATGTTTCTTTTATTAAGAACCGAGGCCTCGGTTTGGCTTACAGTGCGCCGGCCAAGACTTATACGTCTGTTGGCGTTCAATGTACCAGGCTCGGTCGCGAAACAGGAAGAGAAGAGGAACGGCCGGATGGTGCACGAGGTGTATCGGCCGCGTACAAATTTATGCTGGTGCCAAGTTAATGTCCGACTACGCTCTGTACTTCTTCTCCTTCCACCGGCCCCTGGCGCACGAGTCGCCGTGTACGCGATTAGAAGTACAGTAGAACATTCCTCTATCCGATTAAACGTTTCTTGTATCGTACAATATTTAAGCCCCACGTTATTAGAACATCTTAGCTAAACTGGTATCATTATCGTTTAGCAGCAAATGTTTCATTCCATTGCAAACATTTTTATCAATTCCTGCAATTCCAGTAAATTATTTCATTTAAATTTAATATAAGTAATTCTTGATTGAATTTCTGTACAAAGTAGAAGATAAATAAATTTCCTTTTTGACGATCGAAGTGGAGAACTTAATATTGAATATTTCTTGCTTTAGAGTTTACAATTTTGCAATACCTGCGACCTTTAAAAAAGATTCTGTATCACGGCCATATTTTACCGACCTTATTATCAATATCTACATATGTAGAATACAAAGAAGAATGTCTCGGCGCACGTTGGCAGCGTGGCGAGCGCGAGGGGTGCACAATTTCAAGCGATAATGGACACGGTACTCGCGCGGGCCCCGCTCTCTTCCTCCTTCAGCTTCGTGGCTTCGTATCTCCATATATTTACATGGACCGGGCTCGCGGCGCGCGGTTTAAGATATTCCGGGCAATAAAAAGACACGCGGGTCGAGGCAAAGGCTACTTGCAACATGCATAATTTG
Source organism: Ceratina japonica (assembly GCA_019453355.1). NCBI lineage: Eukaryota > Metazoa > Arthropoda > Insecta > Hymenoptera > Apidae > Ceratina > Ceratina japonica. The sequence continues at coordinate 26,251 of SMSR01015639.1, read as the reverse complement.
CACCCCGTTGCGCCATATACGTAAGTAGGTTACCAGCCGGGCTGCTCTCTCGGGCCCAAGGGTCCCCCGGTACTGAAACCGCGTCCACCGCCGCCGCCGCGCGTAACAGAGATGTAGATAAATAAAGTGTGAAGACCGTGAGCGGGTTTCGGTGCCAGGAGCCAGCAGCTTCCCCTGTCCTCTGTTTTCTGTTCTGTTCACGGATTCAGCCTCACGTTTCCAGCGCCTCCCCCGGCTTCCTCGGCGTCCATAGGCTAATTGGACCAGCTGCCTCCGCCACGAGGCGGTCCCGTGTTGCATTCAAATCGGTTCCCGGTAAAATCTCCGGCCCGGGATCGATTCGGGATCGTATATTACGCGCGCCGCGAGCGCGCTCTACGGAAATTACCCCGCTCGCGATTTGTCTTCCCGACACCGGCGAATGTCCACCGGTGAGAACTGATTCCAACCCATTTAACTTCTCCTCCAAAAAATCGCCCATTCTACATGTATTAAATCTTACAAAGTATAGTTTTCAAACGAATTTTAGTCGATGAGAAAATTAGCAATTTTTTGCATATATAAATTGCATTGTATTGCAATTTTGGAAAATTGGAATCAAAGGAAAGTATTATAGAGAACATATTTGAGCACAATAATATGAATTTAAATATAAAGCCATGTACATATTTTCTTTTAGTCTCTCTCTCTCTGCTTTTTAAACTGCCTGTGAGTACGTGCACACTGTGGATTAAAACGGTCGCGGATGATTTTGCAAACTCATTCAAATAGAGTGTGGATCTCTATGTATCGAGATAATCGATCTTAATGGACCGGGTTCGGCCGCTAATGAACTCCCCGTCGGATCGGAGGGAGAACTGGACACGCGTGTCGAAAGCGGCACCGGCTGTGAAATAATCAACGCGAGCCGAGTGTGAAATAATCGACACGAAAGTCGTCGCTCCGAATTATGTACATACGAGTATACATATTGTATGTACTGTCTCCAGTAAAAACTGTTTGTTAAGCAGGTACAAATGATGTAAGATTAATTATGAACGAATAGGAAGGTAAAAAAAAGGTTGCTTTACATGAAAATGTGCAAGGAAATTAAATTCTTTCAACTGGAATTAAATTTATGCAAAAATAAACGAAATAAAACGAGGAATAGCCGAGAATTATGAAAATTTTACGCGATTTTTTATAAATTGATGGAATTATGTATTTATTAAGAAAATTTATGTTAGTCGTCTCTGACTTATTAGACGTTTTATGAAATTTGTAGAATAATAAGTCCATAATAATAGCAATAAAACTATTTGATACATGTTATAAGGAAATTAAAAAAAATTAGAATACTCCGCATTTTCACCAATTTTCTAAGCCTGACAGACGAACGTTGTTGAACCCCGGGGATTTCCGTTTCTTTCAGGACCACCTAGCAATTACGTTTTATGTCTCGCAATCAGTAAAACTCTAAGTACGCGTAGTTTGCCGGTGTAATTTCACCTTCAATTCCTCGCGCCTGGTTCCGCGGCGCAGGAACGCAGCCGGCGCAAGGTGTTGTAATTTCGCGAGGAAAGAAGGAACAGGAAAAGGTGTAAGCAGCCCCGGTAATCAACACGTACCTCATCTTCGACGATATGGCGAAATATCCTTCGATGCATTTCCTATTTCACTTTTTCCTATACTCCCAGAAAATTATTTACGTTTGTTTATGCTTGTGTTCAAACTGGTAGTAAGATAACTTATGATTACCTCAGGATTAAGTGGAGTTAGTCAGGTTTCAATTTGATTGGTATCTGAATTGAAGTATCAGATCGAAGATCGGTATCTATGAATATATCAAACCAGAAGATTTATTTCTGACGCCTTATTAATCTTCTAATTTATGGTTGCAAGATAATTCATTTCTGATACACATAAATGCCAATTTTCTGAAACAGTGTTATGTCATTTGGTAATCTCAATGGTGAAATTATAGTGATGGGAATAAGATTCAAAATTGATTTCTTCCATAATAGCCTAATATTCGCATACGCGTCCTCTGTAAATCAAGAGTTTCTCGCGATACAAATGATTGTCTTGATTCAGCGAAACTGTATTCCTTTTAAGGACCGCCGATTTCTTCCCACAGGTAATTAGGGAAATACGCTGTGAGAAACTGCATAATACGTGGCATAACTAGAAAAGAACGTACACATGTTCTCCGTATCCTGGAGAACATCGAGTCACATTCATTACAATGATATACGTATTTGGTGCAAATCTCTCGAATCTCTCTTTCCAAATCGCATGAAATTCTTATTTTTACGTTTCCGCCTCCGTTCACGAGTGCCCGATTTTACAGATCACCACGTGATAACTTGAATTCTCCATTTTTTTCACCTACAGGAAAGGCGACCGACCCACCATTCCCGAGGAATGAGCCAATTCCACACCGATAGAACCGTGTTTCGCGTTAATCGTGCCAGATAGGGGAACTAGTCTGTTGGCGTGCCGAGAAGAGGCGGAATTAATTAGGATTCCCGGGAACGGATTGGCGTACGCTCGAATCGAAGGGAGACACGGTAGGTACCGTTTCGATCGTATCTCTCCTCAACTGTCGCGATCCGTCGTTTCAGTGTGAGAGAGTTTAAATTATGCAAAGAGAAGGGTGTTGCACCACCCGCCATCACTGTCTTAATTACACCGTTGCGTTCACACCACGAATATTGGCTCAAATATTGCAATTTGTCTTACTTAATCATATTATAAGCAATAATAATGAGTTGCACATTGCATATGAAAATTGTACATAAATATGAGTTGTACTATGATTCTTATTATTTTGAAACAAAAAATGAATTTAAAAGTTAATTAACCCTTTCGATACGGATTTCTGTGACTTGACTGGGATATATGTGTGCTAATAATCTCAAAAAGATTAAAAATTTTAATATTTGTATTTAGTTAGACGATAAATTAAAAAATATACGAATACAACTTTTACAAATATAAAATACATCAAATAATTAATAAATTCCTATGAAAATCATTAAAATTATATTAATAAAGCTCCATTTACTATAATAATTGAATATTCTGGGAAACTTTTATTTAACCTCTTAAAACTCTCATTATTTTCCAAACGTTCACATGTCAGTCTCTTTAATCGCGAAGAAGCATTTCTCCATCAATCCTTTGAACTCCGCACCAGCATAAGAACTACTGTATTATACCGAGAACTCGAGAGAATAAAAGTTAGCATACCGTGGCACGTCGCTCTGCTGTCAGACGCGGTCTGCCGTGGATGTTTGAAATGTTATTGATACGCAAGAAGCGCTGCTTTCTATTCCATCGACATGTACGAAGCGGCCGCGGGATGCGTGGAAAAGCGCGGTGGTTCCTGGAGCCAAGATGCATGGAACGCTCGTGCTTTTTGCCCCGCGACGCGATGTGTCGTTTGGAATACCGCGGTGGCTTACCGTTTCAAAGTATTCACGCATATTTATCTACAGTGACTCCCATTAATATTCGGACACACTTCGAAANGACAAAATCATGACGTTTAACTTTTTCGTTCGAGGCTCTAGCAAAAATTTCAAACATCCCGTTTGTAGATCTAAACGTGTTATATGAATGTGTAAAGTTTCATAAAAATCCATGAAACCATAAAAGAGTTAGACATATCGAAACATGTAAAAATTCTTCAATTTATTTCAGTCATAAATTGAAAGTCGTGGAGCCCGTACGGAAAAATTTCTCTGAAAATCTCTGACATTTGTAAGCTTTTGCATAGATTGTCCTAAAAAAGCATACAGGATTTCCTTCACATAAACTACTACTTTCTACGATCTTTTACTACTATCTATTACTTTTTACGTCAACAACTATGATATTCTATGCAGAACTACGCATGAATGTGGAGATTTTTACGCTTTACTTAATTCTATTTACGTAGAATATCGTAGACTGCATAGAATATCGTAGTTGTTGATGTAAAAAGTAATAAATAGTAGTAACACGATCGCAGAAAGTAGGAGTTTATGTGAAGGAAAACCTGTATGCTTTTTTAGGACAATCTATGCAAAAG
>SMSR01015639.1:0-21824 GCA_019453355.1 Ceratina japonica | reverse complement strand
TCCGGCACCTTTTCGTAGAGCAAACCAAGAACACCTCTGGTCTCGTCGCCTAGGATATGTTCTTTCGGCGGGACGATATCGTACGTAAAGTTCAATTTTTCACTGATCAGATTGAAGATGTAAAACGCGTATCCGGTGCCGTTCCATTTTCCGTTTACGTGCTCCACTCCCGAGAAGGGCATGTCCTACGTTAAATAATAAGTCGAATATATATTTCTTAAGCAATTATTAGAATTTATATTAGCAACAATTTTGCAGATTGAAGACATACGTTCCACGTTGTCACTGTTATATGCGATGGCATGAAATATTCTTCATCTTCGCTAATTAAAGTGTCATCTGTAAATAGCATAAAATAATTGCGTGCACCCATTAACATAAAAGTATGCACAAACTACGTGCAGAACACGGTTGGAAAATGTGAAGAACTATTAAATCAATAGATATAAAAATCTAAGCTGTTAGGTTTAATAAATTTTACTCCTCTGTAATTATCGTTTCTTAAGCTCATTGCTTCAAATTTTGGACATAACTTTTATTACATATCCTAAGGGGGGGAGAGGAAAAATAACAGGATATAAAAATAGAGGAACGATAAAGAAATGACTTTATTAGAATGTAGTCATAATTTACTTACTTTGGCAGTTAACGTTGGTAATTAACGATGTTGTTACGAAAAATAGCAGAAGAATGCACATCCTTTGATTAATTATACCTGTTTCGATCGCTTAGGATTAAGTGGAGACATGACATTTAATTATATTTAAAATTCAATTACGAGCAATCGACAGGAATTACAGATAATTATCCACAGTCTGAGTGAATCGATACTGTCGTGACTCGTAACTAACAACTAACACCCTGGCTGACAGTGACCTGGCTAACGCTTTTCTGGCGACAGTTTTACGCGTTAACACCTGTAGGCGAGTAAATCGATTCGATCTTATATATAAGAATCATTCTTAACACTATAAACCTACCTACCAGTTTTTTTATATATTTATGTTTTTTATACTTCAGTGCAATTTAATGTTGGCAGTGGTGCTTTAGATTGACAGAAGCTTAAATAATAATTACAATTTTTACAATATAACAAAAAGAAATTCGTTTTCTTTGTATTTCTCATACGATAATTTAAAAACGGTCGTTTGACCGGTGCATGGTAGATTTACCCGTGCGGAAAAATTTTTCTGAAAACCTGTGACATTTGGAACCTTTTGCATAAATTGTCCCAAAAAAGTATACAGGTTTTCCTTCACATAAACTACTACTTTCTACGATTTTTTATTACCATCTATTACTTTTTACGTCAACAACTACGATATTCTATGCAGTCTACGATATTCTACGTAGATAGAACTAAGTAAAGCGTAAAAATCTTCACATTCATGCGTAGTTCCGAGATTTCCGGAGAAATTTTTCCGCACGGGTTGTATTAGGTGAATATGGTAGCATAGGAGGTAGCACTAACTCCAGCTGATGACGTCATTTCCAAGGATTCTTGGAGAAGAAAAATTTTTGACCAAAATTTATATTTTGTCTTAATTCTACTTATAATAATTGACGATGACACGGAAAATGGATTGGACATGGACAGTGTTAAAGGTAAGTATAATAGTGTTAATTCTGATACTATAAATTCTGTCTCTAAATTATTTTATATAATAAGTACATATATCTGACGATTTCGAAATTTCGTACTGCGCCAAATCCGTTCGTGTGTTTTAGTTATGTACAGAAATGTTAAAAATAAAATCAGAAAGGGAAACGGATTTTTAATTACATTTCTCTTGTTCATTTCTAGCTTACTTTTTTATCGTTTTAAGACAACGTATAAAATTAAAAAATAAGCTAGTGTGTAGAAACTGTGACGTGAACTGAAATTAAGACTTTTACCTTTGGTACAATCGTGGATTTCATCAGAAATTCTTTCCTCATTAAAGTTTCGACTTTGCATTTAAACTGGCGAATAGAAGTTTTATTAAGGATCCAGATGCAATTCGTGCAATACAATTTATTACTTTTTACTGTTTTTTTATCATTTAGAGCGAAATATCAATTGGTAAAAAGAAGTAAGAACGAAGAATCTTCTACTTTCTTCCTCTTGATTTCCAAATTAGACACACTTTTTTTTATTTCTATTCAAGTCCTAAATTTTACTCACTGGCTTATTTTTCTACAATAATTTTAAGACAATATATAAATGTTTACTCACTGGCTTATTTCTTTATAATAATTTTAAGACAATATATAAATTTTTACTCACTAGCTTATTTTTCTATAATAATTTTAAGACAATATATAAATTTTTACTCACTAGCTTATTTTTCTACAATTTCAACCACAAATACCGAATTCGTCCTGAAGTCCTCTAACACATATAGGCGTAAAAAGATTAGAGGTGTATTTGCAAAGAATTGAAAGTGACCGTGGGAAATCATAGAAGAGCTGACAAAAAATTTGCAATAACCACGTAAAAGTTTTCTTGAAACCATGATAAAAACATTTTCGATTGGACTATAAAATAACAGATCTGTTTTTGTCGTGATTACTCGAGTAATCTCTACTGATCATGATTTGCGGTTCACCCTATATATTTTTATAAGATAACATATAAAATTATATTATAGAGAAATACACTAGTGTGTAGAAATTGCGACGTGGAAATTAGGACATTTACTTTTCATATAATCTTGAATTTCATTTTTTCCCCATTAAAATAGAATATTTACAATAAAATATGGAATAAAAATTTCATTATGAATCCATGATGCAATTATTCATGTAATACAGAAATTAGGACATTTACTTGTCACACAATATTAAATTTTAATTATCTTTTCCCCATTAAAGTAAAATATTCATAATGAAATATAGCATGAAATATATAATTATAAATATAGAATAAAAATTTCATTAGGAATAATACAGATGCATTTCATGCAATACAATTTAATACTATTTGCTGTTGAATTATTTGACATTTACTATAACGAAAATATACAGAATTTAAAGAATTAATAAATTCGTTGCGAGGGTGTCTTTTCAATTAAATCATTGATCTTTTAAGTCATTAATCTATTAATTCGTTGCGGCCTTTAATATAATTCAAGATATACTATCATGGACATTTTCCCCTTCCTAACATTCTTAAATTTCATTTTTTTCCTTATAAAACAATAAAATATAAAATAATATATATAATTAAATACAGAATAAAAATTTCATTAGGAATTCAGATGCAAATATATTACCTTTTGCTGTTGAATTATTTGACATTTACTATATTGAAAATATGTGAAATTTAAATTGGCAGGGTGTCTTTTTGATTGATCCTTTCCTCGAATCATTGATCTTTCATTTCGTTATACACCTTTAATATAATCCAAGATATAATAAGTACTGTCAAGTGAAAGAGAAGAAAGCCGATACGATCTTAATCTTACTTAATTTTACAAGAAAAATATATAACAATATGTTAATATATTTCAATTCGTCATCGTCTCTTGAATTCAAATCAGATCTAACTCGCCACTGGCGATATCCTGCGGCAGCGGTGGGCAGCGGTTCTCAACGACGAATCGGGACGAGGTTTTGTAATGGTGGAAGAAGAAGACTACGCAGCTACAGTGCTCCAATGGAGGATGGAGCAGCCCGGGTTTTGAAATGACAACAAGTGATTGATATTATTGACGATGATTAAAATGTGAGGCGCGAAGAGCGGCGGTGTAATTCGGGCCGACGGCCAGTCGAATTTTTGTCAGTAAGCGGCACGGCGGAGCGTCCCGTCCGCGTACACGGCCGTATATGCGTAACTTTCATTCAAGGAGCGTGAAAATCGCCAGTGCCCGTTGGTGAAGAAGGTTATGTGAGTGTCGGGAGAGCCGCGTCGTTCGCCGTTATCGTCGACGCAAAGTCCGGCTGGCCAGGATGGGCCAGGGCACGGACACCTGCACAGACAGGCCCGCCGAAGTCAGCGTGATCCGATTCGTCTCGAGAAATCGCACCATCGAGGAAATCGCACCCAAAAAGGTAAAATTCGCCGGAGCCATTTAACCGAAAGGGTTCAACGACCTCTAACTCAAAACAAATCGCTCGACGAGTGCACGTACTACGTACACCTGCATTTCTCAATCTCCTTTATTTTCGTACGATTGTCAGTTTTCAAGCTGATGATCAATGACAATGATGATATACATATATATAAAAATGAAATAATTCGTTTCCATTGTTTCTTTTTAAATGTTCATTCTGTCTATCAAAATTATAAGCGTTATTAGAGAACTCGCAATGATTTTAATTTAGATGAACAATTTTAGGAAGTGTATACTTGTAAGCAACGGGGTTGTGGCAAGACGTTTACAAATCAAGATGAGTATAAGACCCACGAGGCTCTTGAGGCTTTAAAAATAAGATTTATGTATGTAATATTTGCCACAATTGTAAGCTAGCTAAAATATAATAAAATATCTATAATTCTGTGATGTAGCAAGATTTGATGACAGTTGCAGGGAACCAGGATGTGGGGAGGAACTGTCAGATCCTGGGAGCATGTGGCGTCATTATCAGGAATGGCACAACAATGAAACGAATGTGTTCATATGCCCATACACGAATTGTGGGTCTTTGCATGCGACCAGTATCAGTCTAGAAGAACATATCGAAAACTGTCACAGACAACCGTTGACACTACCGACCGAGCCCGAAGTGATATGCTTCGAGGATCCTGAAAACACAGTGGAAGAAGAAGCAGTACAGAGTTCGGAAGAGTACGAAAAAAGAACCAGTGATGCATTCGGGATAAAAGTATACCAATATGACGATAACAACGAGCAGAACATTCACAGGAATGATAATGTACAGCAGCAACAGAAGAAGGAAGTCGATCAAGAACAGAATAATACAAACGATAGTTCGAAGGAGAATTACTCTTCCACTGGGGAATCTCTGAACGAGACTGGCAATTTTTCTATGAACGAAAATCTGATTCTGAACGCGGAGAATTTTCTGTGCAAGTACGAGAGTAATGCGAACAAGTGTTCGGAATTGCAGACGGAACATTCCTCCCAAGAGAAAGTCAATGTGATTTACGTGAACGGTGATATTACCATCACGAAGAATAACATGAAGAACGAAGTGTGCGGTATTAATTCGAGGACTCAGGAGCATAGGGCCGAGCTCGACAATCTGGAGAGGGTGTTTCTCAAAACTGAGGAGAACAACGCAGAGACGAACAGTAATTGCTCAGATGACGAGGAGTACACGCCGAAGAAGCAGCGCATGTCCAGGTACAAGCAGGAGATTTATAAATGCGGCGTGAACGGCTGCGGGAGAAAGTACAAATACATATCCCATTATCGTCACCACCAAGAGAGTCACAAGGTAGTAACAAATACGGTCAATTCGAACTCGAACAAATCACTAGTGAAATTAAAGCAAGGGAAAGCTTCAACCGTCAGTTTTTTCTTGTAAGTTCAACAATAGTATTATAGCACAAGGTAAACGTCCCAATCTCTATTAACCTCACGTAGAACATAAATTGGGACGTTTACCTCATTATGAAATTACAAGATATGCGTAATTAATCATTTGTTGATTAGATGCAAAATTCCTGGCTGTGGAGCACAAGTGAGCAACGTGACTGGTTTGTGGAAACATTACCAGGACAATCATGCTAATTCGAAATTGCCGATACCTGGAATGAAGAATAACGAAGTGTTTCGGTCAGTTTTTTTACCCTTACGGCTTAGAATTATTGTAGTATTTGAGAAATTAGCTGGATTGTAAAATGCGTGTTTCAGCTGCAAGATTCCTGGCTGCGAAACGGAGTTCGGCACGACGATGTTGCTCGTTAAACACTTTACCGAGTGTCACGCGAACGGCAATAACGCCGGCACAAACGCGAAGGCGAAGACTGGGAATGGGAGTAGTTTTCATTACGCCGAGATGTTTAAAGATGATGCTACGAACCCGCAAGTAAACTTTAAGACTGACTCGAAAGCAAAGAGTAATATTAATGTAAATGACTGTACGATAAGCACCGACGAGCAACAGAGATTGTCGTCGATCGTTAAGAAGGAAGCTCGGGATTGACTTGAGATTAACTAGTAAGTTGAAACTCGACGATAAATAATTAACGTTGGTCATGAAGTTAGATTGGCAGGAAAGTAGTGTCAATTTTCATCGTTATTATTTCGCTAATCAGGTTTCTCAGTCCTCATACATTTAAAAGTCCGTATTGTTTTACGAGCAACTCGAGATTTTACCTGCGCCCGTGATTGCTCAATTCGCAAAGCGAATTATCGTTCCTCCCACCTCCGATTCCTCGTATTTTGGCTAGTCATTTTTTTACTCCTGCGTTACTGACCTTGTTACTTAATGAACTGCAGATTTTTATGCAAAAGAAATTATTTATGGTATCAGTATGAAAAATGTATTTTTTATCGTTTAAATATTGCAACAAGCATTCAATTATTATTCTTGATATTCTGTACAGTTTTATACATTACAGGCAGTGTTCATATTCAATACTCTTATAAATGCATGAAATCTGCTGTCTATTAATCAATTACTTGGTCATTTCTTAAATCCCGTTATTTTCTCATTATCAAATGTGGAGTTTAAAAAAAGAAGTTCAATGCGTTTTTATTAATATTGAAAACTTTTATAGGCATTACAATTAAAGAATATTACTCCTTAAAAAGGAAACATAATATAACAGTATGTTTCGCTGTTTTTAAGCATATCTTACTGTTATTACCGGACCGCGGATTTTTATGTGATTATTAATAACTCAAACGTTCAAACAATTCACAGAGTACGAGGCAAAAACACTCGAACCTTCAAGTACACGTTATAATATTTGGAGAATTAAAATTTCTGTTCCTATTTCTCAAATGTGTAAAAATCCACAGCCCGGTCATCATTTTGATAAAAAGAAATAATCGTTACAGATGCTCTTAAGAAATATTAAATTATCTCGAAAAGAGGAAATATAAAATGAAGCTGGAACAACTTTAAAGCTAAGTAAATAATAAATGAATAAGAACGCAGATGATTCGATTGATCAGAAAAATGTTTGATCATTCTCTGAATAGGATCTTGTATAAAATCATTTATAAATAGACCGAAAATCTACAAGAAACCGTTAATTACTTTATTATTTGAAAAATATAACTCAGACTTAATATTTAAAATGATCAAACATTTTTCTGATCGATTGTTCGATCGAGACCGAAAAGCCTAGTCTGGCAAGTTCAATAGACAAATGAATAAAGTTCGAAAGAGAGAACATAAGTTCACCGCAGAGTAATTTGCGCGTATGTTAACATACGAAAGGAAACACGAAACTCTTGACTTTCCATACTAATTTTTACTATTTTATATTACTGTATCATTTCGATGTAATTTATGTTAGATAATGATCGTTGTAGCTATCGTAATAAGTAGGTAGGGCATATGCGTAGGAACGTAAGCATTTTATCTAGCATTTTCATTTGTATGTCTGTACATTGAGAAGAAAATAAAGTGCAATAGCGAGTTGGTCTGTAATGCGAACCCGGTTTACGAGCCACTTCGTGACCCACATCTCTCGCTTCCTGTTCTGCTGCTTGGCGACATGATTCAAATTCTATTCTTTACCCGAGTGAGCCACGCACAAGCTTTACTTTCTTCTTAGCTTTATTTCAAACGAACGCGATTGAACAAACTTAATGCTGAACGAATAGTAGCGGCAGATTGAAAGAAAATCTGAAAGAGAAGTCTCTCTCTCTCAGAAGTTAATTTGATCTTTATTATAAAAATATGTACAGATAATTCCCTTGATTCCGGAGCAACATTTTATCTACAGTTGACTCACGGTTCTGTGTGTTACCGTACATATAAGTATAAAAGTGAAATCGAAATAGGGCAATTTCTCTATTAAGTCTCCAGCCTTGATCCATATCAATCTACTGAGGCTTTTGCTTGAATTAAGTATGATCGTACGCGGGTGTCCTGACACGTTAAAAATGTTCTTTACGTTATATTTCATTTGCGTGATTATTTCGTGCGTGGCAGAGAGGGATAATTTCCTATTAATAATCGTAGACGATTTGAGGCCTGCTCTAGGATCTTACGGTGACGAAAAGGCTTATACGCCGAATATAGATAGATTATCAGCGGAAGGTTTCACTTTCAATCGGGCATACGCTCAGGTTAGACAACGATATAATTATATATAAATAATATATATAATATATTATATATAAGAATGATTTTACTTTAGATCTTTCTATCCTTACTGTGTAAACATGTTTAAAAAAATATCGTAATCGTAACACCCGTTTTCGCGGGATGTCCACGAAAGTTTGAAATTCAATTGAGAGATTAAAGGCATGAAATTCGATAAAACTACTGTAGGAGACAAATTAAGTGAAGAGGAATAATTGTAATTTTTAGCAAGCCCTGTGTGCGCCGAGTAGAAACTCGTTTCTGACGAGTAGAAGACCCGACACTCTTCGCCTTTACGACACCCACAGCTACTGGCGCGAAACCGTTGGCAATTTTACGACGTTGCCTCAACATTTGAAAGACAACGGCTACGTTACGAAATCTATAGGAAAAGTATTTCATCCAGGAATCAGTTCGAACCACTCCGACGATTACCCTTACTCCTGGTCTGAGACTCCTTTTCATCCTTTTACGGAAAGATACAAGAATGTGGCCGTGTGCCGATCAAACTTGATGACGGAGCCTATGTTAAATCTTGTCTGTCCAGTTAATGTGTCTTCAATGCCGAATAAAACGTTGCCAGACATAGAGATCATGCGGGAAGCTAAACGGTTTCTATCTAAACAATCGGGGAACGTTACTCCTTTCTTCTTAGCTGTTGGTTTTCAGAAGCCTCACATACCGTTCAAATATCCTGAAGAATACCTGAAGTACCATCCACTGCGGAAATTTAAAGTGGTCGAGCCATATAAATGGCCAAAGAATGTTAATAGAGTAGCTTATAATCCTTGGAATGATTTAAGGAAACGAGACGACATTGCAGCATTGAATCTGAGATTTCCGTGGCAAAAGATACCAAGTAAATTACAATTGAAATACGTATAATATCGTCGCTTTGATTAGAAACATTGATTCCTATTTTTTAGAACGTTTTGCCAAATTGATCATTCAGTCATATTACGCGTCTGTTACGTACATCGATGATTTGATTGGCGAATTAATGAATCAGCTGGAAGCTTCGTCGATCCGTCAAAATACTACAATAATATTAATGTCAGATCACGGTGAGGCATAAATATCAATATTCATACTTGATGATTGATTGATTGATTATTGATTGATTAATGAACATTTGCGTAGGATGGTCGTTAGGAGAGCATGCGGAATGGGCAAAATATAGCAATTACGACGTCGCTTTAAAAGTACCACTGATAATATCAATACCGGGATTGTCTAAAAAAGTAAAACCAGATTCAATCAATAAGTCCGCTTCTTCGTACACTCCGACAGTTATACCTTTTCTAATAGAATTAGTCGATGTATTTCCGACTATCGCGGACTTGGCAAACGTTCCCATACCCATTTGCTCGAAAAGAAATACAGAAGTCTCTTGTAGCGAAGGGGGTAGCCTCGTGCCTCTCATTAAAGCTGCTTCGAATAGAACGGTAAATGCACAAACATATATAATTCTAAAAAATTATAAGAAGCGAACTTACAACTGTAATTTATAGGTATTGTACAAAGTTCGTTGGAAAAGTGCGGCGTTCTCGCAATACCCAAGGCCGAGTATAAAGCCGTCGATGCACCCGGATAGCGATCAACCGTGTTTGAAAGAAATCAAAGCGATGGGATACACGGTGAGGAAGTACAGGTATCGGTACACAGCTTGGCAGACCTTTAAACCCGAGAATAAAGGACCAGATTGGAATTCTACGATCGCGGAGGAGCTGTACGATTATAATAACGAGGATGGTGAGAATCAGAACGTGGCCTATTTGTCGAAGTACACGAAAGCGAGGGTAAAATTAAAGAGCTTTCTTCAAAGGCGTTGGGGAAAAATTTTCCCAGTCAACGAACACAATTAATTTTCTTTACTTTCCGCCTAGAAAGTTTTATTTTGACCAAAACTGTATTATAAAAATGAATCTAATATGTAACTACTAAAAAAAAACAAGTAATTCGTATCGTTCTACCAAGGGCGATACAAACCTTATATACATTTTTCTGCAAATTTTTAACAAAATTGAATTAGACATAAGATAAACATTTAACTTTATACGTTCTCAATATCTACGAGCTTTATATTAAACTACTAGTAACATAAATACAGTGTCATATGTTCATTAAAATCTTATATTATTCAAATTAATAATGGAACTTTTTTCATGAATGAATAATTATGTGTGATTAGTATTTTAAAAAGTGGTAGAAATCCTTTTGTTTCAAAGGAAGGCTAAATGTAAAAAATCTCAGTTGCCCTAGATAATGTTATGTACCAATCTGAAGACGTGTGTGATGATACTCTACTGCATAAAGGCTTTCCATGCAATGCCAAAAATATTTAAATATAAATTAAATTAATACTGACATCATCTAGGACTACAAACTTAAATAAATATGAAAGAAATATCCACATGTTTCCTTTCGATTACTCTTCTTGGTTTTTATTTGTGTTATTCACTGTACTCGTAGAAGTAACCTGAAATTAAATAAAATCATTTTTACTTATCCTCTTCATTCACTCTGTGTAAAATTTGGAGTGTTACCTCTATAACATCGTCGTCGTCTGCTTGTCTACTTGTGGTCCTGTTTGATTGATTCGACATATTCGCGTTCATATTCGGCATCATGTAATTCATTCGATTAACGACAGGTACTGGATTCGCTCTGGGTCCTCTCACATTCTGTATTGGCGAATATGGATTAGCTCAAGATTATCGTTTCTAGTATTTAAGGATGTATTGGCTATACAGTCAATCCCGAAAGTATATGTACAGGTACCTCAAATGATTTTTGGCCAATTTCAATTGCACATGACATCACGACAGGTCCAAAATCGTTTGAGGTACCTGTGTACATACACATGATCATGCATATATGTGTATCTCAGTAAGTCTCAGTTATATTTATATATATCAGTATTCGTTGTTACGTTAACCATAATAGTGCCACGTTTCTGTCCTCTGTTCAATGAATTTGTAATTGTTTTATTATATTTTAATCAATAATTTTCTTTAAAGTCCATGAATGATGATTATTTTTTTAGAAACTTGTTCATAAAACACTGGCGATTCGATATGAAGTTTTTTAAAGAGTTTATCACCGTTTTTTCCGAGTTATTTTCGAAATTAAAGTAAAATTTTCCTTGCGTTATTGCTGATCACCATAAGAGTACATGTAAATTTTAAATCACTACAATTTTTCAAAAAACCCATGAATTGATTTAAAATTTTGCAGATAGCTTTTTAATAGTAATAGGAATCTATAATAACAAATTCAACGTGCTAACATCGTTTAAGTATATATCGCCTTAATAAAGTTAACAGTGTTAACAATGACTAAATTACCTGGTCCAGTAATTGCTTAGTGACACTGTTCATAGTCTGTTTCTCCCAGTAGTTGTACATTTCTGCTATCGCGCGGGTCGTCAATGCTTGCTGCATCTCTGGAGTTGCATTAGGATACTGTAAAACGTTAATAATGTAACTCCATGTATCCAAACGTCGTTTTTCATTTATAGAAGAATAATTGCGTTTCTCAATTATGTACGCGATTAAATAATAATGTTACATCTTTCTGAAGAAGTTCTCGAAGATTGCTGTAATCCGTGGCTATGTTCATTTGCGGTATCGCGGTGTACTGATTATTCATCAACGGATTTTGGAAATATGCTCCCTGCCCTGGGAACATTGGGAAGACTTTCGGTTTTCCCTTCTTTTCCTCCTCGTACTCCGTCCAAGCCTGCTGTCTCTCCTCCTCGTTTAACTCTTCCTCACTCTATGGATAAAACAAGTTTATATAGAATAAGCCGCAAATCATAGTACAACCGGGTAAGGGATGGTTCTACGTTAAAAAATAAGAAAATATTTTAGTATAACATTTTTCCATCCGGAGCTCCGTTTTCACGAAAATCAACTTCAAAGTTGCATCTCAACTCTGGATGAAAAAATGTTATACTAACATATTTTCTTCTTTTTTAACGTAGAATCATCCCCTGACCGGTTGTACTACGATTTACTGCCCATTCTGTATGCAAGAAACATCACTTCTCGTCGCGGTTTCGAAATGCTGCAGAAGATTAAAACATTTGCGATTGGAATGTATAACAAAGCTAGTTCGATCCAAATATTTCAATCTTTTCAGATTTTTGCTGACATATAAACGTTATCTCTATATATAGTAATAAAATAAGATAGTGTTATGTGCATTATAATAAAATAGACAAATTACCTTGTTTTCTAAGAGAGAGTCGTGCTCATGATAATTTTCCACGTAGTCCTTGTACTTCAAAAATATTTCCGCCAACAATCTATCCTTCGGCAAATTCAAAACTTGCTTATCTCCAGTTTTCGGCTCGAAGTTGTACAATTCGCTGAGATCATTATTACTGTAGTGACGTTCTATCTGTTGCTCGTCAACGACCCTGCACGAGAGAGACAGTTTCGTCACTTGCCGATTGTAAATCTTCTCCTCCATCGTTCCGGTTGCCAGGAACCGATAAACGTAACAAGGTTTCTTCTGACCGAATCTGTAACAATTAATAACGTCAGCCTAACTTTATTTTACACTAGACCTACCGCATTTGAGATTCTTCTATGAAAAATAAAAAGAAAACGGAACTTGTTTTGGCACGTTATAAAAATTGTAATTATTATTTAAACTGGTATCAATTTAAAGTACCACTGCTAGCATTAAATTGGACTCAAATGTAAAAAAAATATAAATATACTATATTAGCGTAATTGTTAAGATTATGGGTTATGATTAGTTAATGTTAATGGTTAATGTTAAGAATATGACAGTAGATGCGTACCTATACACGCGGAATATGCTTTGGACGTCGTGAGAAGGGTTCCAACTGGCGTCAAATATGATGACACGATTGGCAGCGGTCAGGTTAATTCCCAGTCCACCGGCCCGCGTCGAGATTAAAAATAATCTGGCTCTGGTGTTCGTCGGCCTGTTGAATATCCTGCACCACGCGCTCCTGTTCTCGGCGCTCGTTTGTCCGTCCAATCGGAAATAATCCAGGCCCAGCGACCAGCTACCGGTGTGGCCGGCGATCAGCTCCGAGGTGCTGTCGTTCTGGGTGCCGTCATCGATCTTCTCCAGGAAACGTTCGATCAGAGTCAATGAATACAACGACTGCGAGAATACCAACACTTTGTCGCCGATTTGTTCACATTCCTTCAAAATGCCGAAGAGCAGCATCAGTTTCGACGAGACCCTCATGTCCTCGAGATCCTCCGGCTTTACAAATTGCAACCACCATTCCTCTTCCTTCTTCTCGGGCTCCTCCGGTTCCTCTGGCACGTCTGCCACAGGCGTGTTCCTCGTACTCCTTTTCGTTATTTTATTCTGCGACTTTCCAGCAGCGTTCGGAGCTGCATCGTCGTCCTCGATGCTAGAGAAAACAATTTTGAACATTCGATTGAATGCGCTCATATTTTCCTAGAGAAAATTACGCAAGCATTGCAAAATTTTTAATACCGCATTAATGTAATTGAAAATTCAATCAAAATATTTCTTGTAATTGTAATTTTATTCCTAATTAGACGAAATTCAGTTAAGAGTGGAACGTAATTAATGTTCAATTGGATTGAAGATTTACTCGACTATATGTAGTACAATATTTAAATGAAATTTGTATCAAAGCTTTTGCCCTTACTAAACACTACTGGTACTACTGGTACTCTTTTCAGACTCCGTGTCAGAATCATCGATGAAGTCTCTTAAGGATCCTTCGGATTCGGAGTCTATTTTTTTCTCGTTCAACTTTTCAATTTTCTCGGAGTTCATCTGCAGAACGAGAGGATGGGTCCATATCCTTTGGAACGCTTGGAAGTCGGCGAAAAGAGTTGCCGTGGAACGGCCCTTTCTGAAATCAATAAAAAATAACATTTAACATCTACAGTGAAACCAGAAAAATTTCATTAATTTTCACATACCTCGCGAAATGGGTTAAATAATATCTGTAGAGATTGATTTGCATTTCGGTCAGACTGACAAATATCACGTACTCCTGCTTCGGCGGTAGGAACGGTGTCAAGACGGAGTAATCGCATCTTTGCACGCAACCTTTCAACATCTTGTTTAACACATATGCCCGTTTCTTCATTAACTTAACGTCGTATTCCGTGGAGTCGTCGAACTGGCCGTTAGTAATCGGATTCACAAATCTGTTCGAGAATTCCGCCTTCGTACCGAGTAAGCTGGGTTTCACGAACTGTACCATGCAATGGTACTCGTTTAAATTATTCTGTAACGGCGTCCCCGTGAGAACGATCCTCCGCAGAGTTTTAATGCGTTTTATGGATTTACTTAGAGCGGTGTCCTCGTTCTTCAGCAAATGCCCTTCGTCGCAAACTATTAGGTCTGGTCCAGGATCTATTAAATACTTCAGAGTATCTTCTCTCATTTTCTTCCTCATCCTGTTGTTATTCGAGCTGAGGTTCCTGAACATCTCGTAGCCGATGATCATGATGCCGCCGGTTTCGTGCCAACGTTGTAACTGGAAAACGCGCTCGTTGTTCTTTTTAAACTTCGTCATCTCGTACACCTCTATATCGTCGTAGTCGTCCAGGTCCTTCAGCCATAAATTGAATTCGTTTAACCAGTTAAGTACCGTGTTGAACGGCGAGACGATTAACACCGTTTTGACTCCGGTCTGCTCGTTAGTCAGCAGCGTGTGCACCAACGCGACCACCTGAAGCGTCTTTCCCAGGCCCATGCAATGCGCGATTATGCACCCGGACCCAGGCGAGGTCTTTATTCTCTCGAGCGACTCGAAACACGCGTCCCACATGAACTTTATCCCCCCGGCTTGATGCGGTTTCAAACGTTTTACCAGCTTCTCGTGAACGCTCACCAGTTCCTTCTTCGACTCCGGATCGAAATCTAGTACTAGTTTGTCTACCTTCTCCTCTCCGGCCAGCCTGGCTTCATACATTTCGTTGTACAACTTCTGCCTCTCGGCAATACGTTTGAGTCTCTCCTCCTCTGCTTTCGCGGCCAGCTTAGTATCGTCCGCGACCAGTTCCTCTTCCATTACTTTCCGGATGTTCTTGCGACCTTTCTTACCGGGCGTTCCCTGAGAATTGGTCATTTGATCGTCACTATCCGCTTCGCTGTCCGACGACATCTTTTTTATACGCCTTCGTTTCGGCTTGGATTTTTTCTCAGCCGTCGTCGAATCCGAGCCGGACGAGTTATGATTCTTGCGCTTCTTTCCCTTCTTCCGTTTTCCCACCGAGGAATCGCTGTCCGACGATTTATTCTTTATTATTTCCACGGAACTGACCGACTCGGGGTCGGATATCACGTCCGAATCGTCGGAGTCCATGATCTTTCGACGAGTTCTTTGCTTGCGTTTAACTATGGCGTCGTTATTCTTCTCCGAATCGTTTGCCTGCTCATTTTTTGCAGCCTCTGCTAACTTTTTCTGTTTCTTATCCCATTTCTGTTTAGCGGCGTCCGAGTCTGAGTCCGACGTAAGCTTCATCGTCAACAGTTTATGCCTCCTCCATCTGCTTTTCTCTCGTTCTTCGTCATTTTCCTTGTCACTGTCCTCTTGAGCTGATTTTGCGCTTGATTTCTCCGCAGATTTGCTAGATTTCTTTTTAGGTTTCTCCTCCTCGCTTTCAGAGGAGGTTTTCTTGTCGATGGGAAAATCCGAATCCGACGAATCTAAAAGCAGTTTCTTTTTAGCAGCCTCTGCCTGCTTGAACAAATCTTCGTTACTGATAATAGTTGTGTCAACTTCTGGAACTGTATTATCGTTTTCAGGATTAGAAGCAGAATCGATCTCCGCGGCCTCATTGAAGTCCCCTTCTTCGACTTTCTTTAAGTGATCCAGTAAAGTTTCCTCGGATTCTTTGCTCTTACTTTTCACGTTCCTACACGACTGATTGATACTTGAATTTCGCGAGAGGCTCTTGCTTCTAGTGTCTTTTCCCAGATTATCTAAGCTTATCAAATTTCGAAATTCTTTGCTCTCCAAGTATTCCCGCGACTTCTCCAAAGCATTCTTATGTTTGCTTAGCACGATTTTCGGCAACCTTTCTAGATCAACCTTACTAGAAAATATTTTGTCGCTTTCAAGTGAATTCTTCAACCTCTTATTCAACAGCATTTTAAGCGACGTTAGTTCTTTCTTACTCCGAGCATTCTTTTTCCTCAAAGAGTACCTATTTCCCATGCTCGACTCGCTGTCAATGTTGGAATTCGAATCCCTGCTGCTGTTATCGTGTTTATCAATTGAAGATGAACGTACTTTCTTTCCTTTTTGGTCTTTCGTTAAAATCTGTTTTTCAACGTTCGTGTTACTATTCTCGTCGGAGCTTGGATCTTCGCTGTTAACAGCCGAATCTACTTCCTTCTTCAAATTTGTTTCAATTATGGGTTTCTCGGACGAATCATCCGAGTCCGATTGTAGAAGCATACAACGAGCACGAGCTTCTTTCTCCATGATCTTGCTCAAATCTTCTGACTCATCTTCGGATTCGGCTTGCTTGTTATCGTACTTCTTCCTCTTTTTATCAGGCTTCACTGTTCCCGAGGAATCTGGTTTTTTCGAGCTATCATTCTCGCTTGATTCTACAGGTGTATAGCTAACTGACGTAGTTGGAGGTGAATCCGAATCTGAAGCTAGCAAAGCTCTTTTAGCCCGCTCCTCTTCGTCGAGTATGTTCGAAAGACTGTCTACCTCTTTTTCTCGTGACTCTTCTAATCCTTCGACAGCATCAGACGAATCCTTCCTTTTACGTTTCCTCTCATTACTCATGGAATCATTTTCGTTTTTAACTAAAGTAACGTCCGTATCTGATCCACAATTGCTTACATCTTTGATTCTCGACGAAGGAGTTAAGTTTTCTATTGTGGTCTCATCAAACATATCGTCTACGGATATGTTCAAACTCACCTTGTCAGGAGCTGAACACTCTTGAGATGATTCCTGTTGATTTCCAGTTTCCTTAGCTTCTTTTGTTTGCTCTGTCTTATCTGTTTTGCCTGGCAATGTTTTGTCTCTTATTGTTCTATTCGTCACGATCGGTGAAGCGTCAATCTGATCGCTGTCATCATTCCGTGATGTTTCTAAAATAGTAGGAAGATTTTCGATTTTACTATTATCTCTTTCTACCGTCGCTTGTGTCTCGTTATCGGAAAATATCTCGTCGTCACACTCAGAGACCAAGGGAGACACTCGAGAAGTTTTCTTTAAATTCTCAGACTGTTTCTTGTCCAACGTTTCTTTGGATTCCTCGACCTCGCTCGGCGAACTGTCCTCGTGTTCTGTGTCCTCCGCTTGACAGTTCTTCTCCCAACCCTCGTAGAAATCTACTAGCTTGTTTTCTTGCACGTTGAGATCTTCTTTCATATCTTCAATCACCTTCTGCAATTTTCTGTATACTTTCTCCGTCGAATCGTAATAAACTACTTCCTTCTTCAAATGTTTCCACCTAATATCATCCACTTGAAGTTCATAGTGTGAACAGAGCTCCTTCATTTTATTCATAACTTTAATAATGCCAGACTTGAAAAATATACTCTGTTTATCGCTAAGCCTTCGTGCAGAGGTCTTTTCATTCACAGACTCAGAATTCGAATCAGTGGACATCACTCGGTTTTCCTTATGGATTTGAGTCAGTTTTTTCATCATCTTCGATCCGACATGAGAGATCTTCGTTTTCTGGAATTCTTTGCTCGAACTGGACCCAGTATCTTCTCTGTGTAAACTGCTGAAGCTCTTCTCTTTCGATTTCAGCATCGATAATCTTTTCTCTCTCCTTTCAGCACGTTTATCATTAATGTTCTCTTCAGAATCGCTGGAGTCTGAATCTGACTGTACCTTCTTACTTTTATCATTTCTCGCATTGGTGTAATTGCTCCTTCTATCTTTCTTTAGGTTATGCTTATCAGGTCTTGCCTTGCTTGTCTGTGCCTGATCAAACTTTCCTTCAGGATCGGTTTCACTGGACGAGTGACTAGTCTCCAATTGATTTTTAAATACAGAAGGTTTTTTCGATCCAGATGAGTTATCATCGTGATCGCATAATGAATTCACTGATTCTTTTAGCCTGTTTGACTTCTCGCGTCTTTGCCTAATATACAAAGGTTCCTTGAGTTCACGAGACTTCCTTCCTTTAACTTTTACAGAAGACATAATCACAGAAAGAATTATGTACAAATCTTTAACAAAGAAATGCTTTTCAACTACATGAAGAATGTCCCCATCGCTTGACGTTCACAAGTTCATGTAAAGTCGAATATTCTTCGACTGACAGGAATTTCAACGTGCATAAACAATTATTATCAAACAAATTCAAAATCGTTAATAAGATGGTTATTAATGATCTCGAAGTAACCTCGAATACTTCTCGATACAGTTTCTTCAGCCGACATTTCCCTGAACGTCCATTGCGATTGTTCAAGATCGTTGGACAAGAATTGTTATCACAAAAACCTGTCGGATCAAGCAAACAGCTGCTGCGCACAAACGTAAAATCAAAACGCATTCGGTTTCGATGTTTGAAACTAATCAAAACTAATGCTGCTCAGTATTTATTTTGGGCTTGAAATAAAAGCGTAACTATCGCCATCTAAATGATAGAATGTGCCACACATGCCGGCTATTTGAAACGGAACTGTTTATTCCAAACATTTCGAAATTTCGTGTAAAGATCTTTTATTGGTTTGTCCAAAATTTATAATAAATTACATTGTTATTGCATTCGGTACACTTTGTTCCTTTTTTATGAGAAGATGTAACTATAACGATACAATAATGTACAATTTGAACAAAAAAATTTCAGTTAATTTTAGTGGAAATAAATATCTCCAACGCTTGTATAAATTATTGTTGTATTAAATGAATATATTAAAAATTCAGTCAGGCTTTATCTAAAAATCATCGCCGGTATTTATATAATTATAATTGGTACAGTTTAGACAAGTTTCTTTCTACAAATATATAAACAGTTTTATTTATTTTTTGGAACGCCCCCGAATATTTTTGTTTACTTAAAAATTGTTTACATAAAGCTTACAAAACAGATCAAGAGACAACAAAAGGCAACAATAGATAAAGCCTGACTAAATTGTTATTTAATATTCAGTATTTTATTATTTAATATTGAACCAAATGTATGAGTATTATAGTACAATAAGCATTCTAACATTCCATAGAAAATTAAGTTGTTTGGTTAAATGTTAAAAAAGTATCAGAGCTGAAAATAAGTGATTCTATACAACAATTTCCTTTAATAAAATGCAAAGCAAGGTATGATTTTCTAACGAACAAATTATTAATGAATAACACAACAAAAGTTTCAAAGGAACGATAGGTCTCGAGTCAATTGTCCATACAAAAGAAGAAAACTCTTTTTCCTTTTTTTCTTTCTTTTTTATCTTTGGTTTCATTTTGGCCCTTTTCTTTTAAAAAAAGAGTCACTTCTAGTACAAGTATTCCCGTGACTTTTCCTAAGAATTGTTGAACTTACTTAGAACGCTTTTTGGTAATTTTTTCAGAACAATCTTACTAGACAATACTTTGTCGGATTCAATCGAATTCTTCAACTTATCATTTGATAGCAATTTAACCGACGTCAAATCTTGCTTGCTATCAGTATTCCTTTTTCTCAAAAAATACTTTTTCGAATTCTTGGTACTGTTATCATGTTCCTCAATTGAAGACGAATCTCCTTTATTTTTCTTTTGTTCTTTCTTTAAGGAATTGCTATCAGTGTTCAAATTCTCAGTGCTGCTATCGTGTTCCTCAATCGAATATGAATCTCCTTTATTTTTCTTTTGTTCTTTCTTTAAGGAATTGCTATCAGTGTTCAAATTCTTAGCGTTATCATGTTCCTCAATCAAAGCCGAATGTCCTTTATTTTTCTTTTGTCCTTTCGCTAAAGAATGCTGTTTCTCACCGTTCAAGTTACTGTCGCTGTTGTGAGAGCTTGAATCTCCGCTGCTAAAGATGAAACTTATATTCAATTTCTTTCCTTTTGTTCCCTCTTTCAATATGGGACTTAAAGAGTCATCTGATATCAATTCAGACTGCATACGAGGAGTGCTAAATTGTGGCTTCGCAAAGTCGATCAAATCTTCCGGGGTCTTATCTTTGGTTTCCTTTTGTCTGTTATTATACTTTTTCCCCTTTTTAACAGGTTCCACCGTTTCCGAGGAATTCGTTCTCTCCAAGTTATCATTTTCGATCGATTCTCCAGTTGTGTTCATATCAATAACTGACGTAGTTGGAAGCGTATCGAAGTCCGAGGTTAACACAACTTTTCTAGCCCGCTTCACATCGTCGAGCGTGTTCGAAAGAGTGTATATCTTTTTCTCAGGTGACTTTCCTAATTCTTTGCCAGTATTAGAAGAATGCTTTCTTTTACGTTTCGTCACGATAATCATGGAATCACTTACTATTTTTCTTAAACTAACATCCGACTCTGACGTTTTATAGTTTTCATCATCGGTGCTTGGTGTAGAATTTATGATTTCTNAATATGGGACTTAAAGAGTCATCTGATATCAATTCAGACTGCATACGAGGAGTGCTAAATTGTGGCTTCGCAAAGTCGATCAAATCTTCCGGGGTCTTATCTTTGGTTTCCTTTTGTCTGTTATTATACTTTTTCCCCTTTTTAACAGGTTCCACCGTTTCCGAGGAATTCGTTCTCTCCAAGTTATCATTTTCGATCGATTCTCCAGTTGTGTTCATATCAATAACTGACGTAGTTGGAAGCGTATCGAAGTCCGAGGTTAACACAACTTTTCTAGCCCGCTTCACATCGTCGAGCGTGTTCGAAAGAGTGTATATCTTTTTCTCAGGTGACTTTCCTAATTCTTTGCCAGTATTAGAAGAATGCTTTCTTTTACGTTTCGTCACGATAATCATGGAATCACTTACTATTTTTCTTAAACTAACATCCGACTCTGACGTTTTATAGTTTTCATCATCGGTGCTTGGTGTAGAATTTATGATTTCTATTGAAGTGTCATTGCATGTAATGTATATGGATACATTCAAACTCACTTTGTCAGAAGCTGAACCCTCTTGAGATGTTTCCTTAGCTTTTTTTCTTTGCTTTGTCTTATCTGTTTTGCCTGGCAATGTTTTGTTTCTTGTTCTATCTGTCACGATCGGAGAACTATTTGTCATGATCGGAGTTATATTTGTCACGATCGGAGTTCTATTTGTCACGATTGGAGTTGTATTTGTCACGATCGGAGTTCTCTTTGTCAAGATCGGAGAAATATCAACAACCTTGTCGCTGTCATCATTCAGTGATGATTCTGCAACAATACTGTTACTTTTCTGTACCATCGCTTGTGCCTCATTGACGGAAATCATCTCAACGTCACACTCGCAGAAGGATGACACTCGAGAAACATTCCTTAATTTCTCCGATTTCTTGTCCGCCGCTGCTCTGGATTCTTCAGCCTCATTCGACGAACTGTCCTCGTGTTCTATGTTGTCCGCTCGATAGTTCTCCCACATCTCATGGCACTCTATTAGCATATTTTTTTGCACGTTGAGCTCTTCTTTCATACTTTTAATCACCTTCTGCAATTTTCTAAATGCTTTTTCTGGCGAGCCATGATAGTCT
>SMSR01015637.1:62872-77281 GCA_019453355.1 Ceratina japonica | reverse complement strand
GGAAACAGTTGATCGAGAATCTGGTCGGTAATTGGGCGCCGAATCGGTCCGGCACCTACAGTCCCTTCGGCGGATCGCAGCAGAACGTCGCAGCGCCCGTGCAGTCGAACGTCGACGCGAGAGATCCCGAAGAATTGCCGAGGAGTAGTCCGACCGATTCTCGTTCGTGTCCGAAGAAACCTCGCGCCGTGGCAGAGGTGAAACCTATGCGGCCTTCGTATTCCGACGTCTTGACGAAATCGTGTCCTACGCCGCCGTCCCCTTTGACCGTTCAATCCTCCTCCGCCGCCGCCAAGCCCAAGACGGAGTCCGCGAGCAAGAAGGTCTCCAATAAGAACTCGAAGAACAAGTCCAAGTCCACGACGTTGAAGAGGCAGAACTCGTCCGGCAGCGACGATCACAACTCGCCGAAGATTCAGATGCCGCGGAAGACGTTGGAGAAGAACAACTCGAGTTTACCGAGACGTTGGGTATCGCTGGACAATCTCGGTTCCCACGAGACGGAATCCCACGAGATCAATACTTTCGACAGACATACTACCGCCGCCGCCGCCGCCGCTACTACTACTCAATTCGAGAAGAGGAAGGCGATCCCGAAGCTGGCGAAGAAAGTCGGAGAAAAGGGGGAGACGCTCAACAACTCGAGAGTGCAGACCAATCCTAAATCGACGGGGAACGTTCCTAAACGTCCTGTACAGATCAACAATAATTTGAATATAACCAGCAATGCTTCCAGTCAGACGGTGTCACCGGAGAAGATCGAAAAGAATCAGCAGGCGACGACGAACAAGGCCAAGGAAGATAAGAAGGTGAAAGAAAAGAGTTCGAAACGTTTTCAAGTGGACAAGACGCAGCAGCAACAGCAGCAGCAGCAGCAGCAGCAGCAGCAGATCATCAAGAAGGCTCAGAGGAACCGCAGGCGGGAGAACAGTAAAGAGTCCCCGGTAAAGGACTTGTACAAAAGCTTGAACAAGTACGCCGGTCACTGGATCAAAATCGGACTGAAGATATTTCACTGGCTGTTGCACTTGGTGTCGGACGTAGCGAGCATGAGCTGCAATCTCACGATTCTTCTGTAAGTAAAAGATCATCGTTTCTCGACGACTCACGTTTTCGACGAGGACGATTAACCGTTTGATTTTTGTCATTCGAACAGCGGCAAGTGTGCGTGGTACCACGCCGTATTGTATTTCAAATGTTCGTGGGTGTACCTGGCCACGACGTTCTCAAAGATTCGCATTTTGAACGCGATCGGTCGACACCTGGACAGTCGGTTCGGCAACAGTAGATTCGCGTTCTGGCGTAAGATAAAAGCAAAGAACGAAGAGAAGGAAGACAACGGCGATTGGATTCACGGCGGTCTCGAGGCCAACATCGCGTTGCCCAGCACCGGCGAGGAGGCCATGAAGAGACTGTTGGCCTGCAAGGGGAAGGACCCTTACAGCATCCTCGGCGTGACGCCGACCTGTTCCGACGACGACATTAAAAAGTATTACAAGAGGCAGGCCTTCTTGGTTCACCCCGACAAGAACAACCAACCCGGCGCGGAAGAGGCTTTCAAAATACTCGTTCACGCGTTCGACATCATTGGCGAACCGGTACGTCCACCGCTCGCATCTCTCTCTCTCTCTGTCGACCTCGATGGTGACGGTTTAATCGGAATCAATTTCAGGAACGTCGACAAGCATTCGACCAGACCAGACAAGTGGAGGCCGCGTGGGGCGTGCTGAGCGACCTGCTCTCTCAACTTCACAGGAAAATGGAACAGGCG
Organism: Ceratina japonica; assembly: GCA_019453355.1. Taxonomy (NCBI): domain Eukaryota; kingdom Metazoa; phylum Arthropoda; class Insecta; order Hymenoptera; family Apidae; genus Ceratina; species Ceratina japonica. Next base: position 75,510 of record SMSR01015637.1, on the reverse strand, counting down.
GCGAACACGATAAGATGCACGAACTGCGGTTCAAGACATAAAAGGATCCCGACCCAGCGGCCTTGCTACGCGGCGCGGTTCTGCGCTCAATGCAAAATACGGCACAGCGCGAAAGAGGTAATATATATAATTTTCGGCCGAGCGTCGAAAGGAGTGTGGTGGTCGTTCGTCTGTAATAAAAGTCCCGGGGGTCTGTACGAGCGTTGTGTTTTGGAATCGAACAGGGAGACATCTGGGCGGAGTCTCGCCTGATGGGATTTCTCTGGCATTACTACGCCTGCATGGAAGGCGCCGTGTACGACGTCACCGACTGGGCGGCTTGTCAAGCCGGGAACTTGAAACACTTGAGGGCGAACACGCACAGCGTACAATACAGAATCGTGCTGGGTCAGAGGCCACCCTCGCAGACGTCGAACGGCAGCGGCAAAAGGCGGCAGCAGCAACAGCAGGCAGATCCGAACACGAGGTACTCTCTCTATTCGACGACGACGACGACGACGACACGACGTTCCTCCGTGAATAATTTGTTCGTTCTTTGAACAGCGAGAACGACTTTGAAGATTTTTTAAATAATTTGTACAACCGTGACAAGACCGGGAACTCGAGTACGTCGGAGCAGAACTCTTTCGGGGGCGATTCGAAACGGCGTAGCAAGACCAAACGCAAGAAGTGAACGAACGACGACGGCGGCAAGTTACTTTCTGACTTTTGGCACCTCCGTCGTGTGTACATTATACAGTGATATACAAAATTCGTTTATGGATTCTTATACCCTTTTCCTTTATACAAATAATACAGATGACGGCACAACAGCGTTTTAATTGTATCGGAGTGGATTTTAAAAATTGTCACCGAAACTGTTTGCCCCTCGTCTGCCACTTCTCTTCGTCTTTCTTTCTTTCTTTCTTTCTTTTTTCTGTATTACGACGACGATTGACCGATTGTCTTTTCGAGAGGACTGTATATATACTCGGCGTAGGACCGTCGCAGAGTACAATTCGTTTAGTAGCTAGCCGACGAAACGTTCGTTCGACGTTAGCAGATATTTTAATTATTGATTTACATACTACGAGGATCGAATTGTACTTTTCTAGCCGGCGAAGATACAATTACAATTTGACTTGTATTTTAAGATACGAGAGGCGATCGCAGCCGTACTAAAAACTGTTGGAATGTATCGAATTAAAGTAAGACGAAAACGACTTGATTGTAGTTAATGGCGAACGCAAAACCCCCCTATTGTTTTGAAAAAATTCTGGCCGAGAACGACCTTTCCTAAATACTCGAACCAGGCTAATAACGTTCGCGATGAATCGGTCTTGATCTCGACTCTAATGATCTAACTTTCCCTTTCGAATTTGACGAAACTTACGGAGGGGAACGAGATGATCGCCTCCGAACCACGTGCTGCAAACTCTGAAATCGAATAATCGACCGTGGGGTGATACGTGAACCACAATTAATTTTTATATCCCGAGATCCTCGCGTGACTCGCGTTCCGTGCTTACCCCGTATTGCTTTCTCTCGAACTATAAGCAGTGTACGATCTCTGAACGTCTCCTATATAGCATAAATATAAAATTATTGGCACAAAGACTGACCATTTCTGACGTCCTCTCTGTGTTATCAGTCATCGTTAGCTATAGAAATGTTTTGAATATACTCTGACTCGTAGCGTATTCTCTTAGGATTATTATTAGGAGTGACGATGTACAGTGGCTCGAAAACGTTGGATTACTTAAAAATGTGTATATATATATATTGTATACTTGAGATTCGTAGGATAAAGTTATCTGTTGTTTGTACACGGAGATAAGATTGTATATATTAAAGGAGTTTTACAATAAAGATACATCTGAAAATTGTAAACGAAGCACCGATCTCGTTCTTCTCTGAACGTATAAAAGTGGAAAGAGTAACGAAATATAAAGGTGACTCTAAAATACCGTTCAATCTAGCATCCCCTCTAAAAATACGAGCGAATCGACGTTGTCGATCGCGTTCGCAATGTCTCTTTTTTGTATCAATTTCTTTTTCATCTGTGCCGTGTACTTGTACGACTCTTTGACGAGAGAATCGATAAACAGTTCCTGTAACGATACCAAAAAAGGGATCTGTGTGAATCGAGCGTCGAACAAAACCGGCGTCGCGTCGTTTCTTTATTATTATCAGCAGCTATAGCCGCGTAGACAATAGAACACGTTATCGGTAGATAAATGATAATTACCGCAGCTTTGGAAATCAAGAAGACGGCTTCTTGATTAACCATATTAACCTCGGGATCCATTTTAATCAGCGACTTTATCCTACCTAACGGCAATCTGACTAATTTCTCTTTTTGCTCGTCGGCGTCGGCCTCGGCCTCCAGCTCCTGAGAAGAGTCCTCCCGCGCGTCTTCGTCTGCTCCTCCACCGGTGGCCGCCTCGTGCGATTCTATGTCATCGGTTTTATTCATCTCGTCGCTTTTCTTTTTTTCCTCGTTATTCTCCATTTCGCCGTTTCGATCAGTCGCACTTTCTCCTTTTCCACGGTCTTATTATCGTGATATTGTTATTGTAACGTCGGTAACAACCGATTTTGGAGGGAAAAAATAAACGACGGACCGAGGGAGGGATACCCGATTTTCCATTGGTCGGACAAAATTTATGTATATTTGAATTATGACAATTTCCATTTTTTTTTCTCTCGCGTATATATATTGGCGAACGAGCTTCTTCGACCGGTGTAATCCATTCGATTGCAAAACGATTTTCGAACGTATTGGTCAATACCTATACGTTCGCGCGACGTCGTCGTCGTCGTCGTCGTCGTCGTCGTCGTCGGGGTTTCGGGACACGCAGTTACCTCTCTACTAAACCGTTCTGATACAACGGTAAATGTCTTTTCAATTTCCACATGGGCATCAGGCTTTTATTTACGACTGATAACTTGACAGTCGATTCGAAATTAATGAAGACCTCTTGAAATATGGAAGGGAAACCGTGCAAAGAGCAGCCGTCGGAAAATACAGGTTCTCAAAGACGAATCGCGATTCACTCGGCCGTACGTATAACTTATTAAATTCGTTTTATTCCAGATATCAACCAAGACGAGTTGATTCTACAACAACAAAGACGGATCGAGATGGAGGTTACTATGCGCTTTATTCGTTTTTTAAACCTTCTCGTCCGACGTTCACTTCCTTCCACCGGCGTTCTTTATTTCCATTACGAATCCACCCACCGTTTCCCGTCGTTTCCGATCGTTGTCACTAACCCGTTCCTCCGCCGCCGACCCGTTAATAAACCCGTTTTGTTTATCGAACGTGTCCTCTCGCACAATTTCTCATTTTCTCCGTTCCCCACGTGTCGCAGATCTCCGAGTCGATCGCGTTGGTCGGCGAAAAGGAGTCCATCAGAAGCTTGGAACGGGAATACTCGGAGGACGAGGTGTACCTTTCGAAGGCCAAGGCGTTGGGTCAGAAGTACTCGTACGTCAGGAGGACCAGGCCCGACGGCAACTGCTTTTTCCGAGCCTTTAGTTACGCTTACCTCGAGAAATTGATCGGAAACAAAGACGAGTACGAGAAGTTCCGAGAGCTCGCGTCGAAGAGCAAAGACAGTCTGGTAGCACTAGGTTTTCCCCAGTTCACGGTCGAAGATTTCCACGACACGGTAATCGTCGTTGTTTCACGACGATCGCGTTCTATCGTAAGGAGTAGGAGCGACGTCGGTTTGATCGTTGTTTAAAATTCCAGTTTATGGACGTGATCGACAAAGTGGGCGGAGACTCGGAGTCGAGTCATATCGAGTTGCATAAACTGTTCAACGAGCAAGGCTGCTCCGACTACGTCGTTGTATATCTTAGATTAATTACTTCTGGTCAATTACGGCGCGAGGCCGATTTCTATCAACATTTCATCGAGGGCGAGCGCACCGTCGCCGAATTNGCGAAAAGGAGTCCATCAGAAGCTTGGAACGGGAATACTCGGAGGACGAGGTGTACCTTTCGAAGGCCAAGGCGTTGGGTCAGAAGTACTCGTACGTCAGGAGGACCAGGCCCGACGGCAACTGCTTTTTCCGAGCCTTTAGTTACGCTTACCTCGAGAAATTGATCGGAAACAAAGACGAGTACGAGAAGTTCCGAGAGCTCGCGTCGAAGAGCAAAGACAGTCTGGTAGCACTAGGTTTTCCCCAGTTCACGGTCGAAGATTTCCACGACACGGTAATCGTCGTTGTTTCACGACGATCGCGTTCTATCGTAAGGAGTAGGAGCGACGTCGGTTTGATCGTTGTTTAAAATTCCAGTTTATGGACGTGATCGACAAAGTGGGCGGAGACTCGGAGTCGAGTCATATCGAGTTGCATAAACTGTTCAACGAGCAAGGCTGCTCCGACTACGTCGTTGTATATCTTAGATTAATTACTTCTGGTCAATTACGGCGCGAGGCCGATTTCTATCAACATTTCATCGAGGGCGAGCGCACCGTCGCCGAATTCTGCCGTCAAGTGAGTAGCAGTACTACCTCGCGAATCTCTCGCGCGCCCGTTACCGTTACCATCGTTACTCTCGCGTCGATCATGGGATCGTGTCTACGAGGTAATTTTCTTTCAGGAAGTGGAACCAATGTACAAAGAGTCTGATCACATTCACATAATAGCGATGAGCACGGCTTTGGGGACCGGCGTGCGCGTTCGTTACATGGACCGGGGCGCGGGCACCGAAGCGACTGCCCACGACTTCCCCGAAGGTGCCACGCCGGCCGTTCATCTACTATATCGTCCTGGACATTACGACATTTTGTATCCTTGATAAATTCTCTACGTTACACCGCATACCCTGTACACGGTCTCTTCTTGAAAAACAAAACACACACACACAGACACACACCTTTCTCGCTCGACACAAGGATTAATTATATTTAGCAAATTGTATTTTGTATATGTATAATCAAAATTCAAGGAAATTCTGGTTTGGTTCAATATCACGTTGTAAGTAATTATAATTTAAAGGCGTTATATAGAATATTCAATAAAATTAAATTTTATGTAAAACAAAGTATACGTTCCCTCCCTCCCAAAGCTTCGTAATCGTAGTGAATCGAAGTCATTGGTTCATGGTGCCTTTCATATAAATTCCATTCGAGTACAATTAAATAAAACGGGTAAACCTAATCCTTAATCTAACGACGTGAATAAAGATTTGACAAACGTTCGATTCGTTTATCTCTGCATGGCACGTACTTGTTCGGTAACTTCTTCCAAGATTACGGAACCTCGTTGGATAAAATCCATCTGATACTCTAAATGAGTAGTTATCAAAGCGATTTTTTTCAAGTTCGATTCGGCGGTGTCCAAGCCGTGCTCCTGTTGCGCAAAGTTCTTCGCGCTGTGCATCAGAATCTGAAAAAATAGAATCCTTACGAATGAATCAGGGCGTTCCATCCAGGAGGAGAAGAATTAATTTTACCTCGCCGCTCTTCGACCCTCTTTGTATCTGCCTCGCGAGAGACGCAATGTTGTTCACGTTGACTTGAACTCGGTCAGCTAATCGCATTTTCGACTCGACGAACAAGCTCCGGGCACTCGTGCTCGAAGCTGAGGCCATTGTAATATAAATCTTCGATTTCGATTAATAAATATCTCCGTTTCCCCACGTCTGCAACGAATGCATCATGCATCTGCGAGGAGACTGCGAGCTAACCTCCAAACTCTGACGTGTTTACGTTTACGTGCGGCGAAGAAGAAAACTCATAACGAATGTACGACAAAAAGATTGAATTGTTTTTGACGTTAACGATGGAAACGGACGGTGACGACGTTACTTTGCTGGCTAACGAGATTAAAAAGAGAAACCGGTTGTCGGACGACGAAGCACAGGTATAACGTGTAGTATATATGTCGGAACGCTCGACTCTCGAGGTTATTCTGAAGATTTATTTCTGTAAACGATTAATTTTATTGTTTTATTCTGACAGCGCTTGTGGCGACTGCAAATATGTTTGAGGCACCCGGTGTTGCCTCAGCACGAAATCGAATCCCGTGCGGGATCTCACGTTCCCACCAACGAAGAAATTAAGAAATTCGAGGAAATCGCGTACGTCAAGAAAGGAAGCTTCGAGCCGTGCGAAGACGTGAGAATCGCTAAGAACTGGAAGAAATTCTGCAAGGTGCGTTCCTCGCGAACACGTTCGTACGACCGATTAAAACCGAGATTACTTTTGCCCACAGACGCACAACTGGGATCGGGAGAAGGTCGAACCGTTTCTACATTTCAGGGAGGGTAACAAGACGCACATTCGTAGCAAGAAACAAAGGAAGAGATTCGTACAGTTTTTAGCAGACGGTTTGCCGAACAGGACTTTGTACAGCGTCTATCACAGATTCCGAAACCTGTACGAAGACCGTTTACAGAGGAGGTGTGTGTGTGCGTGACTGAACGAGGCCGCAAGTTTAAATAAATTTATTCCGCTCGATCTCGGTCGATATAATGCTTATTTCGCTACGCGTGTATGTCTGCTGTAGGTTCCGTCCGGACGAGGACAGAATGATCCTGGACCATCTGGAGCACAATCCGCATTTGGATCAGAAACGAAAGTACGCGGACCTGGCGAAAGTTCTGAAACGAACCCGAGCTTCCGTTTGGCGTCGTTACAAACTCCTGCAAAAGCGACGCGAATCGTCGTCGTGACTACGACCCGAGGGCGTACAACGAATTTTGTATATTTACTTTTATAAATAAAGCCGCGTGTTGGAAACAAATTTCGTACCTCGACACGATCGATCTACCACCTCGATCTATGCAATTAATTATCGAGTGTATATAATAACAAATATAATGAAGTACGATGAGCACGTAAACGAACATTCTTCTGTAAAAAAAAAGAGCTGCCCATGTATTTACACGAATATAAGATTTCTACAATTAAAACGTACGCGCGTTACACATCTCCACCCAGGATCGGCGGCACTGGTATTCTCTCTCTCTCTCTCTCTCTCTCTATACGTCTGATGATAAGCCAAATCCCGTCGTCTCGGCCGGACGAAACGAAACGAATCTTAGAAGATTTGTCCGATCACGGCGAGCGATCTAACAGCGGACTGCACGTTATTTACATGAATATGATGAGCGACGGCGTGGTGGTGCTCGTCGACGACCATCTCGCCGTACTGGGCCCGGCACCGTTTCTGGTGCGCGAACAGACTGCCGCTGTGGCTGTACGCGGCCCCGCAGGTCTTGCACACGTACGGCTTCTCGCCGGAATGGGTGTAGGTGTGCTCCTTCAGAGTGCTCAGCCGTTTGAACGCCTTGCCGCAGGTCTTGCACAAGTAGTTCGCCTCGCCGGTGTGCCTGGTCAGGTGGCGCCTGAACGCCGAGCTGACGGCGAACGCCGCGCTGCACACGTGGCAGACGAACGGCTTGTCGCCCGTGTGGATCCTGATGTGATTCGCGAGACTAGTCGTCGTGGTGAACCCGCTGTTGCACGTCTTGCAGACGTGCGGCTTGATCCCCGTGTGAGTCCTCATGTGATACGTCAGAGACGAGTTGCTGGGATACACCTTGCTGCAGATGTGGCAGAGGTACTCGCGCGGTACCTTCTCCTTCGGCTTGTGCGTCCTCTGATGGAGAACGAGCCGCGCCTGGCTGGCGCACACCTTGCCGCAGATCTCGCACGACACCGGCTCGGCCTTCGGCTTATGCATCGACACGTGCCGCCTCAGGCCCTTCTTCGTGGCCATGATCTTGTCGCAGTGCTGGCACTTGTACTCGCCGGATCCGTCCTCGTCGCTCTCCTCCTTCTTTACGCTCTCGCTGCTCTCCTGCAAATTCTGGCCGGCCGCGGGATTCGGGAAGGAGGAGTCGTCGTCCGAGTCGAAGAACTTGTTGTCGTCCACCACCAAGTTGTCCAACAAGCCGTGGCCGTGCTTCTCCGCGTGCTTCTTCAACGTGTCGGGCCTGAAAAACCATTTCTTACAGACGGTGCACGAGTACTTTTTATCCCCGTGTACCAGAGCGTGTCTCTTCAAGTTCTTCAACGACGAACAGTATTGGCCGCAGATCTCGCATTTGTACAGTTCAGGCGCGTTCTCGAAGTCGTAGACCTCGTTCACGGTGCCGCTCTCGTCGTCCGTGTCGTCCTCGAGTTTCGTCTCCTTCTTCGCCTCCTTGCCGCCGTCACGTTTCTCACGCTCGTCCGCACCGATTCGCTTGATCATGTCGTTCACCTTTTCCGTGTGGGACTTGAGGTGCTTCACGAGGCTCTGCGGCTTCGAGAAGGACGCGTGGCACAACTGGCAGGCGAGCGGCTTCGCCAAGTGCACCCTCTTGTGGTTCTCCATGTTCTCCAGCTTGTAGAACATCTTCGAACATACGTCGCACTTGTGCTTCCTCTCGTGTACGAGGGAATGTTTCTTCAGGCCCCGTTGAGTATTGTAACGCTTCGAGCACACGTCGCATTTGAACTTGGATTCTAAAGGGTCCTGCCCGCCGTCGTCGTTACTCGACTCGTAATAATTATCGACTTCGACTTCGTCCTCCTCGCTATAAGTTTTATTAGGCACTGATTTTACTTTCCTGGTAGAGGTACGCTTCTGCGTTATCTCGTCGTCGTCCTCCTTGTTCACGTTCACGTTCAACATGTTCTCGTCGAAGAATTCGTCCTCCCGTTTCTTTGCGTCCTCTTCGGAGTTCTGACAAATCTCCTGATTCTCGTCGTCGTCGTCGGGCTTCTGTACGGTCAAAGTCTCCGGGTCGACGTCGTTATTGCTCTCTCGAGCTAGAGACGCCTCGTGCAAGTTGCTCTCCGAGGCGCAAGGTTCCTTGGTCTCCGTCTCCGTCTCCTTGGTTCCCTCGAATCGCAAGGAACAAATAAAAAGCTTGTCCTGTATGTCCATCTGGTCGGCGTTCAAACCAGACTCGTCTCTGCAATACGAGTCATTGTTTTGAACGAATTCCTGAGGATCGGACACGACCCGCATCCCGTCTTTAACAAAGTAGTCCTCCTCCTCCTCCTCCTCCTCCTCTTCCTCCTCCTCCTGACCACCGATCTGCTTTTCGGGCAACAGTGTACTCGACTTCAGCTCCGTTTGTGTACACGTGTCCTGAAAGATTTCAATCCGTTTAATATCGACCGGTCTGCTAGGAACGGGTTCGTCGTTTACCACGATCGCGGTCTTGGCCGGTTTGTTGAAGTACATCCGTAGTTTGGCATCGGAATGTTGACACTGCTGCCTGAACTCGTGGGCAACGGTCGCCTTGTACACGCAGACGTCGCAGATCAGGGATGGCAGCCCGTCCTGCTCGTGGATCTCTATCGAGCCACAGACTTGTATCTTTTGCGAGAGACTAGAATAATCGTTTACTTCTTGGTTTGTACAAAAAATAGATGACAAGTTCGCACTCTCTGTAAGGCAAATCCTGCATATTCTGTCCATGTTAATCGGCAAGTCGAAGTAGTCGGTCATTATCGTTTATCTGTTCGCGGTGCGTTCCCTGGAAAGAGCGTCCCACGATAAGAGATTTATTTCATTCGACGAGCATCTCGTCCCGATCGAGGATTACTTCTTGATTCGCTCCATGTGTTACAATAATAGAAAGGAACGAAACGTAAACCGTGCTGGTGGGACGAGTTTCGAGTGGCTCTGCTCGTGTACAAAACGAAGGATAGAAATGTGTGCGTTGACTCTGCGAGCGTCGCGACGGTGAAAATGTTATTTTTCAAAGGAGATATAAAAAAAAAGATTAACGTACAAAAATGAGAGGTTCTCAACCTTTGGGGTATCGCACATTATCTGTCACGATAAAAGACAATGCGTTGAACAACGATAACGCGTCGAGGTCCCCTCGCGCTGAGGAGCATTCAGGCTCTCGATGCTCCACGAGTCGAATCGTTACCGTATGTTAACCAACGATCTCCCGCATCTCATTGTTAGTTGTTACGGATCATACGTATATTGTGCAACACTGTTCTACAAAAAAATCCGACACTTTTCAATTTCTTTGTTCAATGGCTTCTTTCCATGCATCGCGAACGTGCTTATATAGAGAAGGTTGAGAGCATACTGACAATACTGACGACGAGTTTTCTGTGTCACACTCGTCGTCGTCGTCGTATATGCAGACACATGCACGCGTGCACTCGATATATACTCGATAATTGGCAGTACACACGTATACGAACAATGCGCATTTTATTTAATCTAACGTATCGAATATAAAATTCCATGGAATTTATCTAGCGCACGCCGACGTCGTATATATCTCGCATCATTTTTAATGGCCAATAAAGTGGAGACACTTGTTACTAGTCCACCAGACAACAACGCGATGGGAATTTTCTATTTAGAAATCCGGCGACGGTAGTAAACGGATCGACGAGTGCGGTTTCTCTGATTCGCGATAATTCTTAGGTTTCGTATCGTCGACGGGACTTTCTTAATCTGTCAGAAATAGAAAAAAATGTAAATGTAGTCGGGCCGTGATTGAAGTTTCGGATTTTGAACATACGGTGATGCGATCGGGCCGATTAATCCGATTAATAACTGATCGGGACACCAGGGGAATCGAGACGGCGGAAACCCTTTAAGCGAGTCCTGGGAATAGATTTTTTAAATGCCACCATGGCTCTGCGTAAAGTAAAAGGAAATTTTGAACGTATGTTCGACAAGAACCTGACCGATCTCGTTCGCGGTATCAGGAACAATAAGGAGAACGAGGTAACAAACTCTTGCGTACGTTTCACGACCGTCCGTGTCTCCCTCCGTCTCGCACCGATATTGAGAACGTTCGTCGTTACGATTTGGTTCCAGGCGAAGTACATCGCGCAGTGCATAGAGGAGATTAAACAGGAATTGCGGCAGGACAATGTAGCGGTGAAGGCGAACGCCGTGGCCAAACTGACATACGTAAGCCATCTCCACGTTACCCAGATATTACCCCGCTGATTTAAACCGTGAACGTGGTGGTTCTAACGTGTCTCCGTTTATCCCCCAGCTTCAAATGTTGGGATACGACATCAGCTGGGCCGGATTTAACATAATAGAGGTGATGTCCTCTGCAAAGTTCACGTACAAACGAATCGGCTACCTGGCAGCGAGTCAGAGTTTCCACGCGGACACGGAAGTATGTGAGACGTAGATAAAAGAGTCGAGCGATCGTTCGTTTAACGAGTACTTGCTTCCAGCTTCTGATGCTGACCACGAACATGATTCGCAAGGATTTGAACAGTCAGAATCAGTACGACGCCGGGCTGGCTCTGAGCGGCCTTTCCTGTTTTATCAGTTCAGATCTGGCGAGGGACCTGGTGAACGATATCATGACGCTGCTGACCTCGACGAAACCGTATTTGCGTAAGAAAGCTGTACTGATGATGTACAAAGTTTTCCTGCGATTCCCGGAAGCTTTGAGGCCCGCTTTCCCCCGACTGAAAGAGAAACTGGAGGACCCCGACAGCGGAGTCCAAAGCGCCGCCGTCAACGTGGTCTGCGAATTAGCACGAAAGAATCCCAAGAACTATTTAAGTCTGGCGCCCGTCTTCTTTAAATTGATGACCACGTCTACCAACAATTGGATGTTGATCAAAATTATTAAACTGGTGAGTAGTCACTGGTTGCTTTCACTTGCCGCGCAACGACTCGAAGCGAAACGATGGATCGATGGAAGTATAGGCTCGTAATTAATGAATGTTTCTATAAGAGACGTGCGTATATACGCGCGTCGAACGCGAGCCGAACGCGAGCCGAATAAAATGTTGGTCTTGTTTCACCCGTGTTCAGTTCTCCACTATAACGCTGATCGAACCGAAAATGGGTCGGCGACTTACGCAACCACTAATCGACCTGATTTCAAGGTTTCCATATTAGTTCATTTATCTTGAGACACATAGACGCGGTAGACGCGTAGCGTGCGTTAGCGAGCTTTCATACGTATCCACGTCCGCAGCACGTAGAGTATAGAGTTTACGTGTTTCTTAGACTGTACTTGTATATTTCCAGTTTGGCGCGTTGACACCTCTAGAACCTAGGCTTGGCAAAAAATTAATAGAACCCCTTACGAATTTGATACACAGGTATTTAACGAACGTTCGTTCGCTGCTTATAAAGTAGCCGCGAGAGAGCTAAACGCTATTCTGTCTTGCTGTTTTAAACCGACGATCTGGCTGACGTTTTACTAATTGTTTGACGTCGGTTCTTTTAGTACGTCGGCGATGTCCCTGTTGTACGAATGTATAAACACGGTGATAGCCGTGTTGATTTCGATCTCCTCCGGTATGCCGAATCATTCCGATTCGATACAGTTGTGCGTTCAAAAGTTGAGGATATTGATAGAGGATTCCGACCAGAACCTCAAGTACCTCGGACTACTGGCGATGTCCAAGATACTGAAGACTCATCCGAAGAGCGTGCAGGCTCACAAGGACCTCATAATGCAGTGCTTGGACGACAAAGACGAAAGTATAAGACTGCGTGCCTTGGATCTACTGTACGGTATGGTTTCGAAGAAGAATCTAATGGAGATTGTTAAAAAGCTGATGGTGCACATGGACAAAGCCGAGGGCACCGCGTACAGGGACGAGTTACTGTCCAAGATAATTCAGATCTGTTCGCAAAACAATTACCAGTTCGTCACTTACTTCGAATGGTAATCGACTCGTCGTCGTC
>SMSR01015637.1:19318-36307 GCA_019453355.1 Ceratina japonica | reverse complement strand
TTTTGTGTTAAATTACAGTTGTGTGCAACGAGAGAAAAAATCGTAACTAAGAGTAACAAATTTACACGTTCACTTACGCGTCGTAGACCTGTGTGTGGCCTGTGTCGCATTTCTTTCTTTCGCTCGGAAGGAACGCGTTGTTACTGCTCCACGTCGATGTCTACGTCTTCGAAACTTTCTTCGATTACTACGACCGATTGCGAAGGACATATCGATAAATTTCTTCCATTAAGAAAGAACTACAAAGAAGAAACGTACGTCATGAATAAACACATATATTTAATTTCCTCCTGTGTGTATGTGTGTGCGCGTGCTTACCTGGGGCACGGCGTGCTTTTTAAGGAGAGTGATTTGCATACTTCTGTCGATCATGTCCTCCGGAAAATGCACAGAACAAATCCTCGTGTTCTTATGGATCGACTCTACGTCTATGTTTATAGCGTCGGCCCACAGTTTCTTACGCTTCTCGTCCCACGGGAACCTGAAAAACGCCACATATATGTAACCAAACGTTGACGAAGTACAAATAAAACCGAGCGATATCGAAAGGAAGCGTAAATTGAAAGGGGGAAAATTGTCTTCTTCTTGTCGGCACGTGACAGGCATAGACCTCCTCCTCCTCCGAACGTTCACGTTTTCTCGACTTTTATTTTGTCAAGAGATAACAAAAATACAATACACGGATAAAATCGGTTTATTCCTATTGGTTTTGTATACTTACACGTGGAAGCTCACCAATCTGCCTTTAACATGATTTCCGACTTTAATTTTCGGATACAACCTTACGTTCGCCGAATTATTGCTACAACTGGGCACGACGCAAGTAACCATTTTGATTTGTCACGACACGAGTAACAACGACGACGACGAATTATGGAAAACGAAGAACAACTGTCGAAGGTGAAAATATACTGCCACAGCCGACTCTAAAGTCGGCTGTGATTCAGGTCCATGGGACTGTGATACTGCGTTACTCGTTGACTGGACCGACTGCACCGATGATGCGTCTGACACTGACAACACCATGACGGCCACCACACGTCCGTGCTGACGCCAGTGGCTGACGCCAACGAGAGATGCGGGGGCGGCGCAGCCTGTGGGCTCCGTTCAAATTGATTTTCGTAGTCGTGTGTTTCGCTCACCTCACCTCACCTCACCACACCTCGGATTTATCCTTTGTCTCGATATACATTGATAAACTTTTTATCGTACGCCCACGAATCCGTCCAAAATGTTTTTCAACATAATTCGAACAATGAAAACTTTCACTTAAAATTCGCCGCACTTTTTAAAATATATTTACATAATTATTTATATTTCTTTATAAGTTTATTTGTTGTTTCCTGTCGTCGTGATTATTACTGCATGTTGTAATTTAAGAAGATGAGCGTGTCTAAGTCCTTCTCCGACAATCGATTTCTCCTCTCGATCATGACCTCTCCGGCTTCAGAAAATATCCTTTCGGACGGAACGCAGGTCGCCGGAATCGTCAAGTACTTCCGACTTATTTGTCTCAACTCTGCCATCGAACAGACGGGTCTGTTCCAGAACGCGATCGGATCGCTCTCGATACTCTCGTAAGGCAGTTCCAGGTATCGTTCGACCGTTTTCGCGGTGACTTCCGAAGACTCGAAATAACATTTGTTCAAATGGGAAACCTTTCGCAGATGAGACCTCCAGAAGACCGCGTCCCTGTCGCTCTGCTTCTCTCTTCCTTCTTCGTCGTTAAGCGATTCTGCGTGTCGCACGGTCAACAGACGGTGAACCTCTGCCCTCAGACCACCGACCGCCGTTTCCGCGTTCTTCTGATCCTCGAAAGCGACCGTTTTAAATCTCGGGTCCATTATCGTCGCCGTCGTCGTAATTTTGTTCGCCTTCACGTCGGCGAATCTCCGTTCGATATTGTTTATTATATTATTTTTCAGAGTATGTCCGAGCCCGGTTTCGAGCGTGGTAATCAGAATTCCGTCCTGAATTCCTCCTACGAACGGTATTATTTTCGAAGCCGTCGAATACTTCTCTTGGATCAATTCCCTGGTCACGTACTCTATCGGTTTTAACAATTTGATAACGTCGTCTACGACTTTCCACTCTTGTTCGATCAGGTTCGTAGGGCATTTAGATATTTCTAGAGCGGCGACCACGGGAACCTTCATCTCGACCAGTTGTCTCAGCATTACGAGAGTAGAATTCCATTTGCGCGACACGTCCTTTTCCAATTTTAAACTTTGCATTCCGCATTGTGTCTGAATGATTTTCAGTTTGTTCGCCGCGGTGCTGTCGGTCTTCAAATACGTGACCAAAGAACGACATTTCTCCAACGTGTTGACCACGTCCGGAATCGCGTCGATCGACTCGTTCACTATCGAGTTCAACGTGTGCGCCGTGCACGGTAAATGTAAAAGTCCCAGATTACGTACGGCTCCTTTCACGTTCGCCGCGTTGTCCGTCACGACCGCGACAGTTTTATTTAAAATATCGAATTCTCTCAAGACTGTTTTCAATACGAGCGTTATATGCTCGCTCGTCTGATTTTCGTTCAAAGGACTGGTGGCCAGAACGCTCGAGCGTGATTTATTCCCCGAAAAGTAATGGCTCGTCGACGTCAAGAAAGATTGTCCGTTCAAATTCGTCCAAACTTCCGTGCTGATGGAAACGTAATCCGCTTCCCGTAAGTTTTCCATAATCGAGTCTTTGACATTTTTGTATATTTGTTGCAAACTGTGTCTCAAGGTTTTTCGATTCGGCAGCCGATACCGAGGTTCCATTTCGCGAACGAACTCGGTGAATCCCCCGCTCTCGACTATGCTCAAGGCGTGCAAGTCTTTACAAATCATGGCCACCAACAAGTCGTTCAACTGTTCGATCTTCGACTGTGGCAGTTCGTCCGAGGTCTCGTCCAACTGCTTTACGTACACCTGCATTCCTTCGTCCGTGTCCGGCGAACGAGTCGCGTCGTCGGAGGTAGACGCGGTCGGCGTTACTTGCCGCCTCAACGTTTCCGGTGTCACCGGTTCCGCGTCTTCGTCCGCGTCCACCGGTTCGACTTTTGTGTGCACGCGTTGTCGATCGAACTCGAGCACCTCCAAGTGTTTGCGGTTCAAATGATCGTGCAAATTGGTCGTGTTCCTCACGCTCCTGTATTCCCTTTTACACAAGAGACATATTGCGCTCAGTGGCGTCTTCCGTTCGAAATACTCCCAGACTATCGAACGTCTTTTTCGGTACATTGTATTTTATATCTATTTACGTTAGTGGTTGGGCTACGCAAACGTTGTCCGAGAGTCCTCCTGTAAAGGAGAAACGATTACGAACAGTACGTTACGCACCGAGGGAGTAAAGTCGTTGATCAATTCCCGCGGACGGGTTCGCTGCCCGACGAGCGAAGCAAGGGCAGTAATCGCCCCCGAGGTGATTCCCGCAAACGCGGGAATAAAGTGGCAAATAATATATGAATATATTAATAATAAATGAATAACTCATCAACTAATAATACAATGAAAGTAGGTATACCTACGTACTTGTATCCGTATTAAACGCGTTTATTCATTCATTAATATCAATTTGAACGAGCGGTAATAATAAAATACTGATTTACGAAATGTTTATCAATACCGTATACTATATTACTACTACTTACTACACTTACTTACTACTACTATAGTAACTTGAAGAGGTTTTAGATTAGGTTATATAGGTTAAACGGACTGAACAGCGACCCATTAAAATTGTTTTAACGCCAAGTATTATTCTTTTAAAACTGTTTTATGGAAGACATTCGACAATGTTGGCGCACGTCAAACTCTGCTCGTCGACTAAATTCGATTAAATCTTTTCCGGTTCCTTCCGTGTTTCTTTCGGGGTCCGAGCTCGCGTACAGCCACGTACAGCTCGCGTCCGAGGCATTTGTTTACGTTTACGTTGGTTACGTCAGTTTACGCTGTAAGTGATTTGAATGTGTGGCACCATCTAGCGGTCAATTTTTATTAGCGAAACATGGCGGTCACGAGTACTACGTGCGGTTCTCGTATTTACTAGTTTTTCAGGCGTTTTTTATTTGAAACATGTTTTGTCTTATTCGTAATAATCAAAATGGTTGTCTGCTGCGTCCCCAGTTGCCAGAACAGAAGTGAATATGGATACAAACCTAAACGACAAAACAAACCTGTTGAACGGTCGCAGTCGTCCCTGTCCTTTCACGTGTAAGTGTGTGTGTAAGACCAATATTTATTGTAGTACAGATAACTAATTGTCTCTCGTGCATAGAAGACGCGAGGAGACATTCGCTCAGGTATAATATATAAATAGCAGCAACGACACGTGAAAACCATTGGACGGACAGACAATCAAAGAACGTATATTAGCACATTTTCTATGCACGACTAGTGTGTGTGTGGACTAGGTACCTAGTCTAATGACTATTTCGCATCATATATTTAATTACAGTCGTGTTCGTATTTAGATTTCCGTGGGACAAGAAGCGTAGAAAAGAGTGGGCCGACAATATTAGGATGGACGTAGAGTATATCAATAAGAACACGTTAATTTGTTCTGCGCACTTTCGAGAAGACATGTTTGACAAGAGCCTGATGGTCACGCGTCTTCACAAGCATGCCACGCCTGTGGTGAGTACAGGGCACAGAAAGTAACAGTAAAACGAGTACAGAGCTAGCTCTCTTTCTCTGTATAGAATCGATACAATTTTCACGTTTCAAACGTTTATTTCTATAATTCGCGACGAGTCGTTACAAGTCGATCCTCTTATTGTATCGTCGAAGAAATTAGGCGGACTCGTATATAACGTTACTTAATTGTACATTTTTTAGTTGAATCTCAAGGAAAAAGAAGCGATAGGTCCGTCAAAATCGGTCGTAGTCATCGAAGACAGTCCTGAAGATATGGAAATCGACGTGGAACAATAATGTTCCTTCCGAACCAAGAATACCGACCGGCCACAAGGGTCTACTTTTATTTGATGAAGGAACAACGAGGTCTATATCTATGAAACAAGGTCTTCGTCGTGACAAAGTTTATGTCGCATGGCGCGTTCAAATTTTCTAAAATTTTTATCAATCAATCAATCAATCAATCAATCAATGTGCCATTGAAAATTTTGATGAACCAAAGATTTACGTATTATATAAGAGTCACACGTATTGCGTAAAGTTTAGATAAAATGGCTAGTGATTCGTGGTGATTTGTGGAAGCAGTGCAAAAATTGTATTTGTATTTGTATTCGCTAGGCGTCGGTACAAATACTTGTTAAAGGCGACGGCTGTGATTCGTGTAAGAAGTATTATAATTTAGTGTACAAAATTTAGGAGAACGAAGAATTGTGTTACGTATACGACGACTGTTTTTAGATAATTACGACGATTTTCGTATTCGATAGATTTTTAAATCGAACTTTAGACGTCAAACGTCAGACTTTATAAACGTACACGTAGAAATGTCGATAGGTTTAGCGTTATTCAAGTTGTTCGAGACTTTGAAACAAGTTTCTTTTTTTTATACAAGTTTTAAATATTGCTACACATTTTTACACGTTTTTTATTCGTTTTGCTTCGCCGTGTAAAGGGACGGTCAAACGTAATATAACGACTAACAGTATTTTATTTGAAGTTCCTAAAACTGAAGCTACGACTAGTTACCAAGAAAATAATTACAGCTAGATTAAGTCGACGATAGATTTGTTAACGTTTTATGATTTTTTTACTGCTCTGTATGGAGCACGAGTGTTGTTCCATCTCGGAATTATTCTTACAATCAAAGATGAATCAGGCCGATCCAGTATTAGATTCTATAGACTACGTCTCTGACCTAAGAAACCACCATTCAATACGAATGTATGTGTGTGTGCGCGCGCGTCGATGCCTCGGCAAAAACATTAATCAACATCGCAGCTAGTCTAATATACATATTTCTGGTACCCTCTCAACAGCTATTTGCATCTCGTTAGTATACCGCGTATTATATTATAGTATAATACTAATAGAATCACACGTATAGTGTGACACGAACATATTTTTACTTTGCATATTTTTATATACATTTCTGGTATGTACGTACGTGTGTTTGTGTATCACATAAACTTTGTATGCACGTGTATGTACGACGTAAATCATTGAGATTACGCTATGAAATAAACGAAACAAAATTAACAAAATTGAATTTGTTCAACACTGTTCCCAAGAGTGTCTTCTCTAACAAGGAATCAACAACTCTATTTGTACGTACGTACTGGTTTATAAAGGGTGCCTGTCACTACGGTATTAGAAACGTGACTCTGGGTGACGATGACCTGAATCAATTCGAACTAACAAGCTGTAACGTTTAGCATATATTTTTTATTCCGTTTACAACTTTGCAGCTTTACATACTTTGGGGGGGTGGGGGGATTCGCAAAGAAATATGCAGAACGGTTACAGATCGTAAAGCATTCGTTGTGAAAAATATTTCCAGGCTAGACGGCGAAGGTCCACAGAATTCGGATGAAAAACGACGAAACACATGCATGTTAAAAATTGTACAAAAGTATGATAAAACTTATTCGTAAATATTGTCGTAAAGAACATCAGGAAACTATCATCGTAGTATATTTTTTTCTTTTTTTTTTTAATCGATACCCTACAATTACAGACCGCCGATTTTCGTGCACGATCGTTTATCAGACCGGAGCTTCGTCGCGTTTAAGCATTAATTTTCTTTTTTTTATATTCTCGCGTTAAGAGCGCAGTATCCGTATTTTATTCACGCGTCGAATCTCGTCGTAAGTGCACAAGATCCGCGGTCTGATCGTTATAAATCTGCTGAAAAGGTCCAAGTTATTAATTGCAATACGTAGATTTAGTTATACGAAGTTCGCTCTTATAGAGAAGTTTGTTTCGGTTTTATGCTTAGTAGACTCTCGTAAACGCGCAACTCTCTCTCCTATAATGTGAATCGGCACGTTAACTCTTAACTATCAGTGCTTCTTACGTATTAATAACTTTTAGCGTAGACAGTGACGGCCCCCGTTAACGTTCAGAGACGTTTCGAAACAGGACAGTTAACGATCTCCGTTGCTCGGTTTACTGGTGCGACAGAAGAGGTAACACGATGACCTTACAATTTTAATTATTTAGTTTTTAATATCGGGTGAAACACCCTGTACGACAAATATTAATCAAATCAAGTTGTTCGGTCGAAAGTTAAAAAAAAAAAGTGATTTCGTTTTGAAACGTGTCGAAATATTAATCTGGCAGTCACTGCAATTGAATTCTAGACGAGTTTTTTAATCGAACAGGTGAACACGTTTTATAGACTAGTAGCAAATGCATTCGAAGGTATCGGAATACTGACAATTGCTTTTCTAATAGTTCATCTCTCTCTCTCTAGTTATACGATGGAAAATATCAAAATTAGAAGACGTTATCTATAATTAATATTATCCTTCATAATCCTAGAATCTCGTCCGTTTTGTGCTTTATGTTCAAAATTCATTTTGATTCACCGGTATTTCTCGCTCTTCACAAATCAATCTGAACTTTGTTCCCGAAAAGAAATTTGATTGAAAGTTTTGATATCAGTTGTGTTTCGTGTAAAAGTTTATCACATCGAAGTAGAAAGCAATCATTGAACCAAAGAGAATATAGAAAAATATATATATATATATATATATGTATATCTAAATGCTGCCATTAAATGTTGCAAGAATCCGTATTGTGGAAATCCCACATAATCCTTCCTCCCTCCCCCAGGGGGGAAGGGTATCTTTCAAAGATTTCTGTCCAATAAATTCTGTTACGTACGGATGGCAAGATAGAAATTATGCGATCACATAGTATAAATCTAAAAATTAGGTAAACAGAATCTCAATATATATATATATTAACTTTACGGTAAACAATAGTTCAAATCAAATATATTAATCTCCTTAATTCTAAAATCTCTTTTTATATTATGATCATCTTCTTTCTTTATAAACTAATTATAAAATAATCTTTCCTATTCGTTAAAGAAGTTAGTCGAGTTTCGGGGCGACGTAGGCGACTACGTCGATCTCGTGTCAGTAACGAGTCAGTAACTAGACTGCGGATCGTTCTACAAAACAAACAGTTTTATAAAATATAAATTTAAAGAATTTTAATAAGAGCGTTTTTCAATTTCGTAAATTTTGTAGAATACGCACAGTCTGTCCGTGACCTTCTTCTGTCTTTGGAGAAAATGGTACGACCTGTCGAAGTGATAGAATTTCCAAAAATCGCATGCAGGGTGGGATACATTCAGCGGTTCAGCATCCAAAGACAGAAGACGGAAATTCAAAGTCTACGGGAGTATTCTGGTTTCTAATTATATTTGTTAAACGAGGATTCTCTTAAACGTCTCGTCTGTTCTCGAATAGACTTCGAAAAGACTATTAATAATTATCACCAAGAAAAAAAACAAAAAAATGATTCGAAATCAGAATAGCCACGTAAGGTTTATGAACATCAGTGCACGGTCTCAGTTCGCAAGAGACGATTCGAGTCTCGTATTTCGAGCTGTATTCCTTAACCCGAAATACGAGACTCGACTAAAAAAATTGGAACGTCTGCGACGCGACAGTTTCACTTCCACGGCGTCTCGATAACATTTCTGAACAGAAATATTGTACTTGAACTGTTTCACGATTCCGGCAATTGAATCTTGCCCGGCGTGGTTTGCCGATTTAAATATTGCGAATGTGTCGCGGTCTACGCACCAACAAGCAACAAGAGGTCAGACCGGAACTGACTTTCGCCAATTCGGACATGCACAGAGATCTGGTCGGGAATTCGATTTTCTCCGCGAAGACTTTCGACGATTGCGGGATTTCTTCTTCCGACCGATGGATCAGAGTCCCGTTCACGTAGAGCACGTTGGCCGCGGCGTCTTCGGGCACGGTAAACGTCTGGTAAGTGTACGTCGCTTCTCTCTCTATTCTCTGCAACGCGAATCGAAAGTGTAAATTCGTCAGGAAATTATATTAAACGATAAGAACGTTTCGATACCTTTAGAACCTCCTGAGATTCTTTCCCAGCACCTACGCAAATTATGTCCGGACCAGCCATTGTAACTAAACCTTTAAGACGCTTCGAATCGGCGACCTGCAAATAACAACATTGATTATACATTATTATTATTATTATTATTATTATTATTATTATTATTATTATTATTATAATATTTGTAATTAACTGACCTTAATAGGCGCACACGGGTATTCTGGGAATGCCGCTGCTACCGCTTTTGCACCTGCTTCGTTCGTGTAATGAGACAATCCAACAAAGAATTCGCGTCCTGTAACGATTAATCAGATCTTAAAAACAGATTTCTCACGTTTCTATTAAAAAATCCATACGTTACGTAGTCGTAAAAGTATTAAGAGTTAATAAAATATAAAAGATGATTCTCATAACGTCTTTAAATAACTACGAACATTGTTTTAAGCAAAATTTCGTCCCCTGTTCGAATTCAATGAGAGATACCGGTACAATTCAATTGTTAGTATTAATTGTATTTGAAGAAAGTGTAAATTATTTGAAAACGTCTCTGAGAGGAGAATCGGGCCGTGAATCAGATTTACCAGTGAATAAAACGTCTCCACCGTCCAGGCGAGCATTTTTATCCGCTATCTCTATAAGCGGGATCTCTAGCTCCTTCTTTAAAACAACTCTAATTGTCTCGATCTGAAATTACATCATCGTCTTATTTTAGTCGTTCGAACACCGTAAAAAAGTTTTTGGCAGAAATGTTATGACTCGTACGATCTTGACACGTTCGCGACCGGCAAATTCTTTTCCATTTCTAATACCGAGTACCGGCGAAAATAACGAAAGTAATTCTGATGCCGGTTGCCTGAAACTTCTATTGTAAAAGCAACGATAAAAGTTATAAAATTTGTATTGAAATATCAACGTCTCAATTCCGTGTCGTTTAAAATCATTGCTCTTCCTTGTCTTTGTTTTAATTCGCGGGATTCGCGTCAGCGGCAATCAGGAATAGAATTAAAAATGACGTGGATTCAAGTCGGCGGAGACCAGGAGTACTACTGGTACTACTTCCAAAGGCGTGAATTCACGTCGACGGTCGCGAACGTGTTAACACGCAATACCTAATAACTGTTACAATTTCCACGGTTCGCCACTGTTTTTATCATTTAAGAAGCCAACCTTAAATCGACATAACGAGTGTTACGTTCTCGGTAAGCAAGTTCCCCATAACCTAAAAATGATTTGATCAAAACAGATTTTGATGAATGAATTGGTTAAACGAGCGACGGTCCTCGTATTTCCATAAACGAAAACAGAATTTCGTCGAGTTTCCTAATAAAAACGATACCGTACCGAGCGACTCGGCCTATGCACGACGTCGTCGTAGTAGTATGTAAATACCTAACACACCTCTTTTAAGCGGGACGGTTCGCTCGGTCGTGCTATGAGCGCGATTCCGTTGCAGACGATCGCGATGTCTTCGACGAACGCGCAGAGCGGCGAATTTTCGTCCAACGGAAGTTCGACGACGTCGATGTCGAGTTCTCGTAGAAGCTGAGCGAGCGCCAAATGCTGAGTCCTGGCTTCGTTCAACGTGACCTCGCCTCTCGTCCGTAGCGAAAGCGGGATTCTGCACAGAACTGCATGGGTGTAACGATGGAGAGGCATGGTGCACCAAACGAACGATCAACTGGTCAACACTTTCCGGCTTCCTCTGTTTTTTTTTTTAATCACTGCAACCGACACAGAAAATTGGAGAAGTACTCGCAAGTACTCGCGACCGGGACACTTTAGTGGTCGTTGTCGTTACTTAATCGCGAGTGCTGCACCAACCGGACTGATCTCGAAACGGTTCCGTCGTGTTTTAGACAAGAACCGACGCTGTCGGTAAGAAACGTTGGTAATATAGGAAATGACTTTGAAATGGTAAAAAATTCTTTGTCGAGTCGCCGAAAATCCTTCTCGCAATCATGATTTTTATCAAAAAGGTATTTATTTCCGAAATTTCAGCCAATTCGGAGATTTCATCCTGCTTGGTACGTTTAGTGTTAAAGGCTTATTATTAGAATTAAAACTGCAGAGATTACGTAATAATAATGAGGTTGAGGTTTATGAAAAATTATTTATTTCGATCGAGAATTTCGGTAACGTTCCTATACACGTAAACGAATTTACAAGCTTGTATACATAAAATTCGTTCAAGCGAATACGACAATTTTTCACTTCGCCTCCATCTTCAAACCAAAAACTCGGTGTTAAGCTAAAAGATTGCCACTTTTAAATCGCAACAGTATAAAATTTCTCGTTCGAACATTCTTCCTCTTCTCGTCTAAATTAAATCGAGAATTAGACAATTGCTTTTGGGATGATAATATCATTCTCTGAGTGTTCATAGTTAATTCATTAATTATAAAAAACGATGTTTGCTTTCGGGAGTTTAAATAATTTACTGTAACAAGGGCTGTGCGTAAATATAGTTAATTATAAATCAGAATATTATAGTTCTATGTTAATCATTTAATTACATTAAATTAACTTTCTCTGTTATTTCTTCCTATCCGTCGACGTTGCCGAATAAATCGATTCTTGCGACCCATTTATGCTCTTTTTATAAACGTAAAAAATCTCCGGTGAACCGCAAATGAAAACGCGCCCTTCTACTCTAAACATTGTGCTTCGCTTTTTTAAAACATACGTACACTTTTTCATTTTCATACTAAAATTCAAAACTAAATCTCTACGAAATCCTACAATCTTAAATTCGTTTTTTAATAGTAAATGTGTATAATGTGATGCAGGATTATAGTTCGTTTATCAAAACTATGACGAAACAGTAGTGAGAGAAGAAGTCGAAGAGAACGCTTAGGACTCTATTGAATATTTACAATATTGCGAGCGAACAGGCCGCAAAGAAGTTATTCGTTAACAATCGAACGGATATAAATTCAGGGCATCTGGGGAATTTCTTTTTAGCACCGTCTATTCCTTTTCCGTCGGAGTCTCGTTGTTGCACATCGTCGCCTTGTCCACCGGCGCACTGTCTGCAAATCAAACAACAACAATTTATATCTATATAGTAAATATTTGANAAATTAATAATTAATATCATAATATTATAAATATAATTAATAAATGATGGCACTTTACATACTGGGCGCGAAATTTGAATCAATTATTTGATTATCAAAAAGAATATTACTATTTATTAGTATCAAAATATTAATCAACAACTATACAATATAAGTGGTATCATAGTGTTTTCTTTTTTGTTAAATCGTTAGTGTGAGAACGGACAGGATTTTTTCAAATTCGTTAAATCCCTGTTACTGAGGTAGCTAAATATTTCGTCACTATATTTGTACACTGCATCTTGAGATTGAATGGAGCGACCGAGTAAAACTCGACAGCCCTCGTCTAACAACTCCCTTCGCTCTAAACCTCTGTTANCGAAAACGCGCCCTTCTACTCTAAACATTGTGCTTCGCTTTTTTTAAAACATACGTACATTTTTTCATACTAAAATTCAAAACTAAATCTCTACGAAATCCTACAATCTTAAATTCGTTTTCTAATAGTAGTAAATGTGTATAATGTGATGCAGGATTATAGTTCGTTTATCAAAACTGTGACGAAACAGTAGTGAGAGAAGAAGTCGAAGAGAACGCTTAGGACTCTATTGAATATTTACAATATTGCGAGCGAACAGGCCGCAAAGAAGTTATTCGTTAACAATCGAACGGATATAAATTCAGGGCATCTGGGGAATTTCTTTTTAGCACCGTCTATTCCTTTTCCGTCGGAGTCTCGTTGTTGCACATCGTCGCCTTGTCCACCGGCGCACTGTCTGCAAATCAAACAACAACAATTTATATCTATATAGTAAATATTTGAGTTACTATTAAAAAATTCCTTTTTAGGGCTTAGATACAATAGTTTTTCTTCTTATAACGAAAAACGGATACCGATTTTGATGGGGCTGGTGCCGACGCTGCCGGGCGTGCCCGTCTTCTTGTGAAGAAGAGAATTGAAGAAGTTCGCCAGGACGCCTTCGCCGGACTGCATCGTCCCGGCGTTCTTCGGGTCCAGCTTCTTGTTCGGCGACGCTACCTGCACAGAAACGATTTAACGCCTGCACAAACCTATGTATAATCCACCTTCACGTTTATGACAGATCATACCACAGATATTAGAACATGCTTTTTGACCCATCGAAAGCACACCGATGATCAATATCAACAGTCAGACTCGAGAACGATGATGAGAACATCGAGTAATTATGCATTCGTTTCAAGCTTGATTCTACACAGAGTATGAAAATTATGCTAGCTAATTTTCCTAGAAGCTACCGTTGACGCAAGCGATGCACGATCCTCGGTTTTACACTGAATATTCTACGATTATTACGAGAAATGTCAGATTTCCAAATGTAGATTTCATGATGTAAGAGACGTGGAACTGTGAGAAGATGAAGAGAATTGATTTTTTAGGGTATCAAGCTTTGTTTGTTAATGGAATTAGCCACAGTTATTCGATGCTGTATGATTAATACGTGACAAGCATGCTCCAATTGTAAATGGTATAACCTGGATCACTGGCCCCGTGCTTGCCTGATTCCTGCTCGTCGGGAACAACGTCGGGTCTTTGATGCCCAATAAGGCGGCCTGCTGCTTAGCGAGGAACGCCTGCTCCTCTTCCGCTTGAACTTCGACTTCTCTCGCCACGCACTAATAGACCAAATTTATCTTTATATTATTGAATATATGAATTGATCTGTGTCGAGCATAATTTAGTTAATTTAATATATTAGTATAGTTTACTAAGTTAGTATGATAATAATACTTTTCGGTTCGTCGATGGCTGAGCAATGACGTCTCTGTAATAATCGTCGGGCTTCATCGATTGTAGATTTTCGTGAAGGATGCTGATCTTCTTCATGTTATCCCAACCAGCGGGACTGCAAGTGAAATTGCAATGTTTAATTCAATTGTTTATAAAATTTGAAATTATCGTAGGAAGTAGAATTTAAATTAGAATTTTTTAAATTGCTATACTTGGATACTGCGAAATGAGAACTGCTGAAATGAGAAAGAAATCAAAATATTCAAGAAGAAAATAATTCTGCTATTAATTACTGATTTTCAATACTTAATGGCGTATAATTACACACAAAACCATGAAAGAAACAAAACGACAAGTCCAATAAAAA
The DNA here is from genome assembly GCA_019453355.1 of Ceratina japonica. NCBI lineage: Eukaryota > Metazoa > Arthropoda > Insecta > Hymenoptera > Apidae > Ceratina > Ceratina japonica. The sequence goes on along the minus strand of SMSR01015637.1, from coordinate 22,108 downwards.
TTGTCACAGAAATAAAAATTAGGTAATTTTCCAACTGCAAGCTAGAAACTTTGTAAAACCAAAACATTCGAATAACATAAAAAGAAAACAATTCAGCTACTAAAACGCAATTGTGTGCGTGTCTGCGTGACTCAGGAAGGGCAGCCCGTCTCGCGACTGATTCCTGGCCTGGAATATACAATTAGTAATCTACTCACATGAGGACCGCATCTTTCTCGACGACCAACGCCGGCGTTCTGAACGGCAACGAGTAGATCCGGTGCGTCAGGTATTTGTAAAGAAGATCGCAGTTCTTGTCCTCCTTCGCCGAGGTGTAGAACAGCGCCGCGCCGTATTGGAAGCAGAATCGTCTGATCCATTGCTGGATGAAATCGAAATGCTCGTCTCTAGCAGAAAAATCAACTAACAGATTAATTCCTGCAGTTTTTAAACAATAAACATTTGGTTTATTATCAAAAAGTACAATTTTATTATTAAGAATTAGAAACACTTTGGTTGCCACTTACTTGTAATCGTGCTCCTTCTCAAGGGTAGACATGTAATCAGTTTTCGTAATAACGACGACGATGTCTAATCCTAAGTTCGTGGTGAGGACGCCTTCTGGTAGTGGAAGATTGTCCATCGTTTCGTCGTCTAAATTGCGACTGGTACGCCTCAACGGACTCCCGGGATCTAATTCGTCTCCGGGCTCCGTGTACTCCTGCCATTTCTTTATATCTGAAATTAATACACGTAATTGAAATTAATTAATAAATAATTAATGACAATAATAATTAATTAACGAATAATTGTAGAAATTGTCTACAATTATTTCATAGACACTTGAATTATTTTATATATATGTATATTATCTTATATAAAATAATTCATAAATATTCATAATAATTGACGAATTAGGAAAGAGAAAGAATTGGAACTTGCTTCGCTGCCTGCACTGCTGCCACGTGTCGTTATCCAAAGACAGTTTATCGATGTGGTCGGCGAGGAGAGCCGCCCAGGATTGAAGCTGATCGAGAATAGCCCACGGGGTCGTCATCGCGGCTACTAACATTATCAAAGTATGCGGGAACCTCTCTGCGTTCAGTGCGAATCGCAGGAGGTTGGCGTGGCCGGGATCGCCGTCCAGCACCCATACCGACAACCTCGTCTGATCTAAATACCAATTAATCCAACTATTACGAATTTTTTAATTAATCGTGAACTAATTTTAGAAGAGTTCAGTTTTACTTAGTTTATTTACCGTCTCTGTAATCATCCCTTACGTCGATGTACGCGAATTCTAATCCAGAACCTTTCTTCGGGTCTTCTACTCCTTGCAGTTTGGCGATTAGGGTCGTCTTCCCACTTTCGTTGTCGCCTGTGAGATAAAATACAAATGAATGACCTCGCTTTCAGGATCTCCTTTCTTCTTTTATCGATTAGTTTGATAATGAGAAATGTTAAGGGAGGGAAATAATTAGAGGGACTCGACTTACCTAAGACGAGGATGTTCTTGTTCGACGGTAATTTGTTACTGCTGCTGTTCTGCACTTCAGCCAAGATAGACGACCTTGCAGAAACGAAACGAACGAAATTACATTTTTCAATAAAGGGAATGTCAAACAATTCTGATTGTATAATAAAGTTAGAACTAATAATTCTGTCCATGGCTATGTTTACCAAAACGTCTGCTGCTGTTACCTTCGACGATGAAAGTGTCTCACTTAAATCTATAGTAAAACTGTTTTAATTTTACATTCAACTGAATAACGAACGACGTCTGTGTAAAAACTGTAACATCTATGAGTCACACGAGTTGTCAAAACACCTATTTTGGAATTCTGTCTGACGTCAAATCTAATTCTTCGGATTTCCGATCAAATGATTACAGGGAATTGAAGAACTGAGTAAATGCGTACCAGAGATTGTCTTTATTCTCCGGGTCCTCCTTCTTTTTCGACTGAAATCCATTGGTCATCATCATGTCAATCGCAGTCGCTGCCATGGTGGTCCATTTGACAGGAATGGCCCGGACACGAATGAAGCCAGCTATTGATTCGATTGATTCTGCGCCAGCCACCGCCGCGTCTCGCGACGAACTTCACTCCCGTCAAGGTGGACGTCGCTGAAATTCGAAGGTGGCACCATCTAGCGGAATGAAGGAACATTAAAACATTAGAATATTAGAATATTGGAATATAGAAAATTAGAATATTGGAATATTGGATAGATAAAACGAAATAAAAATAAGTAAGTAAATAATTATAAAGTACTCGATAGTTAAAATTAATCGATAGTGCCCACCACTATACACACACAAGTGTGTTTTATACGCATGAATGCAACAAATAATCTTATGTCCTCTAAATTAATTAATTAATATCATAATTAATATCATAATAATATTACAAATGTAATTAATAAATTATGGTACTTTACATAGTAAGCGCGAAATTTGAATCGATTATTGATTATCAAAAAGAACATTACTATTTATTAGTACAAAAATATTAATCGACAACTATACAAAGTAAGTGGTATCATAGTGTTTTATTCATCGCTATTGTCAGACGAATAAGTGCCTTTCAAGTTCGTTAAATCTCTGTTATTGAGGTAGCTCAATATTTCGTCACTATATTTGTAGACTAAGTCTTGAAATTCACTGAAGCGATCGAGAAAAAATCGACGGCCCTCGTCTAACAACTCCTTTCGCTCTAAACCTCTGTTGAAGCGACGTTCTATCAGGTCTGCGTATTCAGGAAATTCTCCTTCGTACTCTTTCATTGTCAAAGCCTGAAGTACATCTGCATT
>SMSR01015637.1:0-19163 GCA_019453355.1 Ceratina japonica | reverse complement strand
AAATAAGTAAGTAAATAATTATAAAGTACTCGATAGTTAAAATTAATCGATAGTGCCCACCACTATACACACACAAGTGTGTTTTATACGCATGAATGCAACAAATAATCTTATGTCCTCTAAATTAATTAATTAATATCATAATTAATATCATAATAATATTACAAATGTAATTAATAAATTATGGTACTTTACATAGTAAGCGCGAAATTTGAATCGATTATTGATTATCAAAAAGAACATTACTATTTATTAGTACAAAAATATTAATCGACAACTATACAAAGTAAGTGGCATCATAGTGTTCTTTCTTCTGTTACATCGTTATTGTCAGACGAATAAGCGCCTTTCAAATTCCTTAAATCCCTGTTACTGAGGTAACTCAATATTTCGTCACTATATTTGTACACCAAGTCCTGAAATTCACTGAAGCGACGGAGGAAAAATCGACGGCCCTCGTCTAACAACTCCTTTCGCTCTAAACCTCTGTAGATGCGACCTTCTATCAGGTCTGCGTATTCAGGAAATTCTCTTTGGTAATCTTTCCGTCTCAAAGCCTGAACTACATCTGCGTTCCTCAAGTACAACACCATTTGATCTACGCTTTTTGTCAGGATGTCATGGACTGTTACATTCGTGTCGTCGATTTCCGACCTTCTCATTCTCTGTACTTCTTCTTCGTATTTCATCATGAGCTGAACCTGCCAGCTTATATCTGTAATGATACCAAGATCATCCAGGATTCCCTCGTTCGTGGCAATCTGCATTTTAAGTAGTTCCCGTTGGTAAGTGGTCCACTCTGCACCCGGCGCAACTTGAAACGCTGTTTGACCCTCTCTGTCAACAATGTTCACGTTGGCACCGTTTTCAATGAGAGTCAGAACGACTTGGGCTTTTTCAGATATGGACGCCCTATGAAGTGGAGTCCTATCATCCACGTTCCTGGCATCGATGTCGGCGCCCGCATACAAGAGAATTTCCACAACACATAAGTATCCCTTTTCAGCAGCATCGTGCAACGGCGTCATCCATTCTCCGTTTTTGGCATTCACGTCAGCTCCACCTTCGATCAGTAGCTCGCAAATTCTTTTTAATCCAAACTCCGAAGCACAATGAAGCAACACTGTGCCATCCTCATCTTTTGAGTCGGCATCGGCACCAAGTTCTATAAGGACTCGTACGATATCTGCGCTTTCGTTAAGAATGGCCAGAAATATTGGTGTTGATCCTAACATATCTCTCTGGTTCACATCGACTCCTGCTTCGACTAGTAACCTACAGATTTCTTCTGTTTCTTTTCCATTACTTACTTTCACGGCCAAATCAATCAGTGTCCCACACTCGTGAGCCAGCAAGTAGACATTGGCACCGTGACTTATTAGGATTTTTACAATATCAGCCTGTCCGTACTGAAGGGCTACATACAGCGGCGTTAATTCAAGACTTTCAGCATTCACGTTGACCAGTGAGGGGAACTTTTTAAGTAAATCTCTGACCGTGTTCGAATCCCCTTCATCGATGGCAGACATAAACTCATTTAAATAATTGACAGGTATACTTTCCATTTTCCTTATAGACTGTCGATACGTATTCGGTTTCGGTTTAGTTGTTTATTACAACTACTCGATAATCTGTAAAAGACAAGTACTCTTTAGAGACTCTCTATTCTCGGTGATATAAAGGAAGATTCATTCACGCATATGCACTCGAATCAATTTTAATACTTACTATTGATTGCTCAACTGAAATCCTTATATCTACATCTAAACTATACTGATTCCAATCGATTATTAGGTAAATATTAAAGCTGTAGACGTTAGAGAATTGCAAATTTCTTCAAAACATCTCTTGCACTAGAAGGACTCTGTTCAAGGCCTTTTGTATTTACAATAAATTGTTTTCTATCTATTTCTGTACAGTGAGCACGCGCAGTACATGTTACTCATGGCAGACGACTTTTTAAATTCTAATTAATATTATTAATAGTCTTATATCCTCTAAATTAATAATTAATATCATAACAATATTATAAATGTAATTAATAAATGATGGTACTTTAAATGCGAAGCGGAAAATTTGAATCGATTATTTACTATTATCAAAAAGAATATTACTATTTATTAGTACAAAAATATTAATCGGCAACTGTACAAAGTAAGTGGTATCATAGTGTTTTATTCATCGCTATCGTCAGACGAATAAGCGCCTTTCAAGTTCGTTAAATCTCTGTTATTGAGGTAGCTCAATATTTCGTCACTATATTTGTAGACTAAGTCTTGAAATTCACTGAAGCGATCGAGAAAAAATCGACGGCCCTCGTCTAACAACTCCTTTCGCTCTAAACCTCTGTTGAAGCGACGTTCTATCAGGTCTGCGTATTCAGGAAATTCTCCTTCGTACTCTTTCACTGTCAAAGCCTGAAGTACATCTGCATTCGTCAAGTACAATGCTATTTGATCTACGCTTTTCGTCAGGATGTCATGGAATGTTACATTAGTGTTGTCGATTTCCGAGCTTCTCATTCTCTGTACTTCTTCTTCGCATTTACTCATAAACTGAACCTGCCAGCTTACATTTGTAATGATACCAAGATCATCCAGGATTCCCTCGTTCGTGGCAATCTGCATTTTAAGTAGATCCAGTTGCAAAGTGGCCCACTCTTCGGACGCCGCAACTTGAAACGCTGTTTGACCGTCGCTGTTAACAATGTTCACGTTGGCACCGTTTTCAATGAGGGTCAGGACGACTGAATCGTCGTCAAATATGGTCGCACAATGAAGTGCAGTGTTACCCTCCACGTTGCTGGCATCGATGTCGGCGCCCGAATTCAAGAGAACTTCCACAATACATAAGTCTCCGTTGTCAGCAGCCATGTGCAACGGCGTCATCCCTTCTTCGTCTTTGGCATTCACGTCAGCTCCGCCATCGACTAGTAGCTCGCAAATTCTTTTCAATCCAAACTCCGCAGCATAATGAAGCAACACCGAGCCATCCTCCAAATTTGAATTGACGTCGGCACCAAGTTCTAAGAGGACTAGAGCAACATCTTCGAGTTCGCTAACAATGGCCGTATATATTGGTGGTGATCCAAACCTATCTCTCTGGTTCACGTCAACTCCTGCATCGACTAGTGTCCTACAAATTTCTACTGTTTCTTCTCCATATCTTCTCACGGCCACGTCAATCAGTGTCCCACAGTGTTTATTCAGCAAGTAGACATTGGCGCCGTGTCTTATTAGGATTTTTACAATATCAGCGTGTCCGTTCTGAACGGCTAGATACAGCGGCGTTAATTGATGACTTTCAGCATTCACGTTGACCAGTGAGGGGACCTTTTTAAGTAAATCTATGACCGTGTTCGAATCCCCTTGACGGACGGCAGACATAAAATGATATAAATAATTGCCAGGTATACTTTCCATTTTCCTTACAGACTGTCGATATGTATTCGGTTTCGGTTTAGTTGTTTATTGGAACTACCCGATAATCTGTAAAACACAAACACTCTTTAGAGACTCTCTTCCAGTCTCAGTGATTTAAAGGAAGATTCACTCAAGCATACATACTCGAATCAATTTTAATAATTATTATTGATTGCTGAACTGAAATCCTTGTATCTTCACCTAAACTATACTGATTCTAATCAAATATTAGGCAAATATTAAACCTGTAGACGAATTCCTTACAGAATTGTCAAATTCCTTCAAAACATCTCTTGCTCTAGGACTCCGTTCAAGGCCTTTTGTATTTATACTATAAATTGTTTTCTATCCATTTCTGTTCAGTGCGCACGTGCAGTACAAGTTACTCATAGCAGTCGACTTTTTAAATTCTAATTAATATTATTAATAATCTTATATCTTCTAAATTAATAATTAATATCATAATATTATAAATATAATTAATAAATGATGGCACTTTACATACTAGGCGCGAAATTTGAATCAATTATTTGATTATCAAAAAGAATATTACTATTTATTAGTATCAAAATATTAATCAACAACTATACAATATAAGTGGTATCATAGTGTTCTCTTTTTTGTTATATCGTTAGTGTGAGAACGGACAGGATTTTTTCAAATTCGTTAAATCCCTGTTACTGAGGTAGCTAAATATTTCGTCACTATATTTGTACACTACATCTTGAGATTGAATGGAGCGACCGAGTAAAACTCGACAGCCCTCGTCTAACAACTCCCTTCGCTCTAAACCTCTGTTAAAGCGAGCTTCTATCAGGTCTGCGTATTCAGGAAATTCCCCTTCGTACTTTTTCAGTCTCAAAGCCTCAAGTACATTAGCGTTCCTCAAGTACACTGCTATTTGCTCTACGCTTTTTGTCAGGATGTCATGGAACGTTACATTACTGTCGTCGATTGCCGAGCTTCTCATTCTCTGTACTTCGTCTTCATATTTCCTCATAAGCTGAACCTGCCAGGTTATAGGATCCATAATGATACCAAGATTCTCCAGGTTTCCCCCGTTCGTGGCAATCTGCATTTTAAGTAAATTCAGTTGGTAAGTGGTCCACTCTTCATCCGCGACAGCTTGAAACGCTGTTTCACCGTCACTGTTAAAAATGTTCACGTTGGCACCGTTTTCAATGAGGGTCAGAACGGCTTGGTCGTGATCGAATTTGGACGCATAATGAAGCGCGGTGTTACCATCCTCGTCGACGGCATTGATGTCGGCGCCCGCATTCAAGAGAATTTCTATGACACCTACGAATCCCGTTTTAGCAGCTATGATCAACGGCGTCGCCCCGTCGTCGTCTTGGGCAGTCAAGTCAGCTCCGCGTTCGACTAGCAGCTCGCAAATTCCTTCTGCACCTACACCCACAGCATGATGAAGCAACACAGTGTCATCGTCCATCTTCGAGTTGACATTGGCACCAAGTTCTATGAGGGCTCGTGCAACGTCTTCGCGGATGAGACGAATGGCCATATGCATTGGTGTGAATCCAAAAATGTCTGCCTGGTTCACGTCGACTCCTGCTCCGACTAGTATCCTACAGATCTCTGCTGTTTCTTCTGCATTTCTTTTCACGGCCGTGTCAATCAGTGTCCCAAACCGTTCATTCAGCAAGTAGACATTCGCGCCGTGTCCTATTAGGATTTTTACAATCTCAGCGTGTCCGTTCTGAATGGCTTGATACAGCGGCGTTAATTCATGATGTTCAGCATTCGCGTTGACCAGTGAGGGGACCTTTTTAAGTAAATCTCTGACCTTGTTCGAATCCCCTTGACGGACGGCAGACATAAAATCATTTAAATAAATGAGAGCTCTACTTCCCATTTTCCTTATAGGCGGCCGATATATATTCGGTTTCGGTTTAGATGTTTATTGCAACTACCCGATAATCTGTAAAACACGAGCACTCTTTAGAGACTGTCTATTCTCGGTGAAGTAAAGGAAGATTCATTCAAGTATATGCACTCGAATCAATTTTAATACTTACTATTGACTGCTCAACTGAAATCCTTATATCTACATCTAAACTATACTGATTCTAATCAAATATTAGGTAAATATTAAAGCTGTAGACGTTAGAGAATTGTCAAATTTCTTCAAAACATCTCTTGCACTAGAAGGACTCTGTTCAAGGCCTTTTGTATTTACAATAAATTGTTTTCTATATATTTCTGTACAGTGCGCACGCGCAGTACAAGTTACTCATAGCAGTCGACTTTTTAAATTTTAATTAATATTATTAATAATCTTATATCCTCTACATTAATAATTAACATCATAACAATATTATATATATGATTGATAAATGATGGTACCTTTAGATCCTGAGCACGAAATTCTCTGTGTTTTCTGTTTTGTTACATCGTTATTGTCAGACGAACAGGATTTTTTCAAATTCGTTAAATCCCTGTTACTGAGGTAGTACAATATTTTGTCAGTACATTTGTACGGTAAGTCTTGAGTTTTACTGAGGCGACCGAGGAAAAATCGATGGCCCTCGTCTAACAACTCCTTTCGCACTATACTCCTTTTGAAGCGACCTCCTATCAGGCGTGCGTATTCAGGAAATTCTCCTTCATACTTTTTCAGTCTCAAAGCCTGAAGTACATCTGCGTTCCTCAAGTAGAAAGCTATTTGATCTACGCTTTTTGTCAGGATGTCATGGAATGTTACATTAGTGTTGTTGATTTTCAAGCTTTTCATTCTCTGCACTTCCTCTTCGTATTTCCTCAATAGCTGAATCTCCTCGCTTACATCTGTAGTGATACCAAGATCCTCCAGACTTCCCCCGTTCGTGGCAATACACATTTTAAGTAGATCCCTTTGGTAATTGATTCTGTTTTGAGACCACGCAATGCGGAACGCTGTTTCACCGATTCTGTTAACAATGTTCACGTTGGCACCGTTTTCAATGAGAGTCGTAACGGCCTGGAACTTCCGGTAATCGGACGCACTATGAAGTGCAGTGTCACCATTCTCGTCGCTGGCGTCGATGTCGGCGCCCGAATTCAAGAGAACTTCCATGGCAGCTAAGTGATGCCTTCTAGCAGCCATATGCAACGGCGTCAACCCGACTTTGTCTTTGGCGTTCACGTCAGCTCCGCGTTCGACTAGTAGCTGGCAAATCGCTTCTGCTCCTGAATTCGCAGCAAAATGAAGCATCGACTGGCCATAATTCGTTTTCAAGTTGACGTTGGCACCACGTTCTAAGAATACTCGTGCAACATCTTCGCATCGTTTTTCAATGGCCAGATGTGTTGGTGTTAATCCATTCGTATCTTTCTGGTTCATGTCAACTCCGCCTTCAATTAATATTTCGCTGATTCTTTCTGCTCCTGAACGAGCAGCAAAATGAAGCAATGTTGAGCCATAAATCGTTTCTGATCTGATATCCGCACCATGTTTTATGAGGATTTGTGCAACATCTTCGCGTCGGTTATCAATGGCCAGATGCGTTGGTGTTAATCCATTCATATCTGCCTGGTTCACGTCAGCCCCTGCTTCAACTAGTATCTCGCACATTTCTTTTGTATTTTCTCCAACTTTTTCCAAAGCCACGTGAATCAGTGTACCCAAATTTCCATTCATGAAGTTGACATCGGCACCGAGTTCAAGTAGGATTTTTACAATATCTGTGTGTCCCCTCAAAACGGCTAGATACAGCAGCTGCAATTCACTACTTTTAGCATTTACCTCGACCCATGAGGGCGTCTCATAAAGTATCTCTTTAACCGTGACCAAATCCCCTTGACGGATGGCATACACAAACTTATCTGAACAATTGTGGTAAGTACGATGTGTTCTTTCCATTTTCCTTACAGACTTTTGATATGTTCGGTTTCTCTCTGTTTAGTTGTTTATTACAACTAATTGATAATCTGCAAAACACAGGCACTCTTTAGAGACTCTCTAATCTTAATAATCTAAAAGTACTGATGTTAACCCCCTGTAGACACAATAAGTTAAATTGGATACGGAATTCGCATGAAATTGGATCAAATCTGCCTTTTTTACTTCAATTTGTTGCCAATTCCGTAAATTCCAACATAACCTATTGTGCCTACAGGGCAATTTTTAAAAGTTTGTTTTACTTACTACGTTTTTTCCGGGCTGCGGTTGTATAGGTTATGTCACAACCTACTTTAATACTAAGCCGTTCCACATGCGTTCCAATGGCTAGTAAACACAGACGTCTTTTTTTTGGGTAACTTGAATTAAGCTATCTTTTTGACTGGTTTTGGATGAAAAGTGATCGTATAGAAAACATTAAGAGCACTTGGTGTTTACTGGATGCTGAGAATACAATGGCAATAATACCGTAGGACGCGGGAATCAGCGGGAGTGCATCTGAGTGCATCCGATTTTCCTATAGTAAAACCTAACATAACCTATAGCATCAACCTCGGACATTGACCTCGGACTCCCACTCCTACACTCGCACTGACCGCGACCAGATTCATGATTCATGATTCATCTCGTTTGACCTTCGACGTTCGACCCTCCGTCAGTCTCCCCCTGGTGTAATCAGGTGTAATGTCGTCAAGTTGACGCAGTTCTCCTGGAAGAAACAAAAATTATTTCTACTGACTGACAATATTCTGTTTTTTCATCAGATATTAAAGCATCATTTTATCAGAATGCACAAAGACAGATTAACAGATTGATTTGAAAAGAATATGAAGAATCCAAAAGAACATCAACTTCTACAGTATTTGATAGAAGACTCTCACTACTCCAACCAGAGATACTCCAAGCTCGCATCAAAAACAAGACTTGAATTGTACGTATATTCTCTTAGTGATTCTTATTTAATTGTAATTGAAAACTCAGCTGGGGATACTCGATGCTTTCTGTTTACAGATCATTCATACATAAAGACAGGGACTAAGTATTCTCGGGTAGAAACTAGTGGAAGTCATCTGAGAAATCATTCTGTTATTTATATAAAGGATAGATCTCGTTTCTCCTATCCACATGAAAAATGGCCAAGCGTGTGTGCGACTCAAAGCAATTCAACAATTCACGTATGAAGAGACGGAGAGATTTTGAAATGCCAACTGGATAGCAATGCGGTGTCTCATTTCTTTGGAATTTATTACTGCTGAGAGCAAACTGAGAAGTTGATATTACAAGAGAAAGAACAAACATAGTACTTGAGACAGTGTCAGACGAAGCTGAAGCAGATTCGTCGCAAAGTAATCTTCCCAAAATGCACTTTCGTTACGAGCAATGATATTTCTGAAACAAGTATGAATAGTGATGAGCACCATCGACTAATTTCAAGTATCGACTATCTAATGATTAATCGGATCATACTATCAACTATTTAGTCGATAGTTTTTAGTCGATGGTGTCCATCACTAAGTATGAACAAGTGCATTATTAATAACAATAGCAAGTTAATAAATATCTCTGTCACGATATTATTTTAGTTGATAGCTCTCTGATATTCTAATTACAGCGTTTGTATTTTTTGCAGGCTCGAAGATCGGCGCGCCATTGTACGTTTTCGGAAAATAAACAAAACGATGCTCGATTTCGAACTTGGCACCTGTTGACACGTTCAAAGTTTTTGCTTGCTCGTTCCAATCCGTCGAACGTCAACGTTCCACATCTGTAACGTCATCGAACGTAAAAATCCGCAGCTAAGATAAAATCAAGTGAGTAAAACAATATTACTAATTTAACAAACGATTACAAATTATTATATAGCATCAGATATAAAAAGTTGCAAGTCATTGAGAATAAATAATCAAACCTTATCGAAACAGCAGATCAGACGATAGACCGAGTTGTCATCTACCGCTGTTAAGAACAGATTAAAAGAGATGGATGAATTACACTCGGAAGACGATTCTGATGTCAACGCTTACGACGAGAACGGATACTCGGCCTTGCATTACGTCGCTCTTTACCACCCTGACGACAACTACGCCGCCGTTAACGATCAAATCAAGTCTCTGTTAAAAAAAGGAGCCGCTATCGACGCTAAAACCAAGACTGGTTTAACAACGCTGCAGCTAGCTATTCAAAAGGGACGCAAAGACGTCGCGGAAGTCCTGTTAAAATTAGGTGCCAATCCCAACTTGAAGGGCGAAAAGGGCGCGACGCCGCTTCATCTCGCGGCGACGGAAGGATCTGAGGAGATCTGCAAGTTGCTCATCAAGAGAGGAGCTGTCGTGAACGTGACAGACGAAAAGAGATATACGCCGCTGCACCAGGCAGTTATAAATGGACACGAAGGCGTCGTAGAGATCCTCTTAGAGCGTTTCGCCAACGTGAACAGCGAGACCGAGACTGGCGTGACGGCGCTTCACATGTGCGCGTGGAAAGGGAGAGAGAAAATCTGCAAGATGCTAATCGAAAAAGGCGCCGACGTCAACTACCAAGACTTGAATGTGTCGACGCCGCTGCACGTGGCCGCACATCACGATGCCGTGCATATTGTAGAACTTCTGTTGGAGGCGGGAGCCGACATCAATGCCAGAGACGAGAATGGTAACACTCCGCTTCACCTGGCGATGGAAAGCGAGAATCACAGGGTCATTAAGGCTCTCATAAAAAAGGGCGCTCACGTGAATATTCTTAATAAAGATGGTCTGACGGCGTTCAACTTGGCGGACCCTGAAGTATATGCAATGGCTTTTGTTTAAAGTGCGGGTTGCAAAGAAAAAGTGAAGAGAAGGAAATTGACAATACTAATGTTAGATTTCAGACTGAATAGCTTCAGGGGAGCAGATGTAGTTCGGACGAAGACAATTTAATGAATACCGGAGCAGGCCTGATGGAAGATTGCACAGAGCGATGAAACAGAAGGTGTTGTTAGACAACGGCCATAAATCTCTCTTACATGACAATTATATTGTATATATATTAAGCTATATTAGGAACACGCATTTCATGTTTTTGAACGCATTTGAGGATTTGTTGAAAACGATTTGATGTTGTTTGAAGAAAGTAATGCGATGTGTAATATACGGGAAACGCTGTGATAGTTATTACTTCTTTTATATTCAGTTTTAAATAAATGTCTTTGTTCAGGTCCATGATGAAAGTGTACATACGATAGTATATGATAGTTGTTCGATGTAGTTGATAAATCAAAAAAATTAGTCGACTAAAAGTATCGTTGGTTATTATCGACTAAATCGATAGTTTTTTGTCGATGGTGCCCACTCAGGTCCATGGCGGCCATCACTAGTTGAGCTCCAATAAGATGCGCGCCATTTCGACGCCATTTTACGTTTCTATGCGGATGCGCAGAATTCCTCGGACACAACAGAATAATTATTTAATACTACTAATATCAAGTACACTTTCTTAAATACTAAAACATTACATTAAACCGATTATTATTCCATATACAATCCTAGAATCCTGTCGAAAAATATATAACTCCAACACGCCGCCGTATGAACCTGCCTTAAACCTCCATTCGGCGTCCTCCTCGGATAACTCGAAAATCGGTTCCCGATCCCTCAAGAAACAATCAGAAAGCAGAGAACAGCGGCGTCCAACAATCCACTTACCATTTTCTCAAAACGAAACTGTAAAAACTCGTCGGGCGATGTCGGCGCGCGCGGCGTTCGCGTGGGTGTGTGCGTGCGGCGCACACAATCTGCCATGCCCGGCCGTGTGTCTGTCTGTCTGCTTCAATCTCGGTTTACACGGTATCTGTTTTGTTAACGCCGTCAATAATTCGAGTCCTATATGAGATCGTGGAGGGCCGCGCCAGCAGGGAACGTCGTCCGCTCGAACGCCCGTCGAAATCCCGTGGGTGAGCCAAGCGTCTATTAGCTGCCATGGTATTATAATATGGTCATCGTACGTCGCCGATACGCGTGATATACCTTACGACGACGACGGACAGATGCGTATAGGCACACAGGGTCGATCTGTGGAATGGATGCTTAATAACGTCACGTTGAGCGTTTCTTTGCCCCGAACGATTTTACAAACGCACCCCGCTGGGAACGGTCGCTGGTGAGTAGCCTCGAATGATTCCCCTCGAACTTATGATTACTCGCTGCAAATTCTACCCCGAGAAAGAGATGCAGCTTCTTCTCTGTATGTATGTTGTTGTAACGGCGACCGCCTTTGTACGTCATCTGTGGGTAAATACTCGCTCTCGTTCATCGTCACTCACAAGATTCCTCCTCGTTTTTCTTTACCTTTCTTCACTATTTAATTAGTTTCTTTATTTCTGTGCTCGCGCGAACGGCGTGCCATTATTTTTTTTTTTTTGTCTGAGGGTTCACAGAGTTTACAGTGAAAGATTTGTTCGACCTCTGCGTTTGGTAAACAAATATTGTTTGAAAAAGTAATGCTGTTGCATTCAAGCACTAATTATTATTATATATATATATTTTATATAAATTATATTTCTGGTGAATATGCCTTACGTACCTCTTTCTATAAAACGTTTCTATTTTATCCCCAGATTGTTACGCTTTTGGATAGAAGTTTCGAGGATATAATTCTGTACCGTCTCGCCTAGCCATGGAGTCTAACGACAGGAAAAACGTGTACCTCACGAAGACTGGGGACAACTCGTTGAACGCCGGTATGAGAGACGCGATGATAGTTGGACAGACGAACATGACACAAGGTAGGAGTAGCTCCATCCAAGTCGAGGGAGACGTTCTCAACTCTTCACCGTTCGCAGAGTGCGGAGAGGCAGTGATGAAACCTGGGAATGTGTCGAGCGTTTCGAACAACCAGGCCAAGTGGTCGAATACTCAGAGTAAAAATTTCATCATCAACGCTGTCCCGGTGAAGAACGAAGTGAGTTCCTCCAGCAAACAGTGTCCTGCGTCGACAAAATTACAAGTTTTACTGACTGAATTGTGTTGCACGTGTTGAACATGTGTTGCAGATCGAAGTTTTACTGATTGAATTCTGTGTGTGTGTGTGTTGCAGATCGTCCACCTGGAGGACGGGGCGCACTGCAATAAGAAAATGTATTATTACGACAGACACTATTCTGGGCACGAGGAGACGGAGAGACCGACGCGCCGTGGCACCAAGCGGTACAGGGACAAGGACGCGCCTAAAAGGGCCCTGTCGGCGTTCTTCTACTTCTGCCAGGAGCTGCGCGGCAAGATGAGGGAGCTGCACCCGGAGATGGGCGTCGGCGACATCGCCAAGGAGCTCGGCAAGCTCTGGATGAGCACGGACCTCCAGACCAAGTCCAAGTACATGGCAATAGCCGAGGAGGACAGGGCCAGATACGAGAGGGTGAGTAAAACCTTCCCCCTTCCCCAAAAACTGTCCCTAATTATCAATCTTCTAACGATTCTTTAGGAAATCATCGCGTACAACAAGAGAGTGAAAAACTACGACCCGGAGGAGGTCGGTACCGTGTAACTTTCTCCCCAGCCCCTTTCGAGAGGAAACAAGGGACGGTGTACTTTTGTCCTGGAAGCACTCGCCAATTAAAAAAAGAATGTATAACAATTTTACTAATAGTTTTTAGCATTGTCAGTCGTTGTATATATTACGTACACTGTTGACGCGAATCATCAAAACGAATTCTACCACGTCCGGCCGTGAAATTGTTCAGTTGCAATAGCACCGGAGGACCTCCGCCTCCGTCGGTCGTCGCCCCAACCCCGCCGCCGCGTTTATTTTATATACGAGATTGGAATACTAGTTTCTGTGAATAACGTGTGCTAATATATTTACAACCGATACCTAATACAAGTAATAATAATAATAATATTAATACCGACTAGGGTTAAAAACCGACTACCACGACGATCATAACGGCTGGTAATTAATTATTATTATAATAATAATAATAATGTTATTATTAATGATGATAATCTATATTGCTATTGAAACATGTTATACACACGAGCGGAGCAGCACAATAGCGAGTGGGAGAGGTCAAGCAGAGTGAGCTTTGTACAGTGCACTTTTCTTGTCTGACTTTGCGCATTATCCATGTTTATAAAGGCTAGACACACACCGGGGGGGGGGCCATTTGTATTCGGGCGCCCCCCGAGTAGGACACATATTCCATGTATTTTGTTCTCTTTTCCAATAAACATAAAAATCATTTAAAGCATTCATAATTATATATGGCAAACACGTTTATTCCGTTTTATTTATATTCATTTCTTTCTCAACACGACGCACCAGTTACCTTGGTCGTAGTAGACGTCGTCGACGGCGAACGCCGGCACCGACGAGCATAGCTGCGAGAGCTCGTTCTCCTGGAACACGTGGTAAAACCTGAGGAAGTTACCGCCGCCCTTCCTCTTCCACGGGACGAGCATGTCGTTCGAAGTGAAGTTCGTCCGGTTCTCGTGCACCGGCAACGTGACGCCGAACTCCGTCAGCTTCTGAATACAAACGGTCTCTTCTTTCTTAGCCGGGTTGCAGCGAAGGTACGTAGTCTGAACGGAGTCCTTCTCCTGTTCCCTGGCCCAGACGTAGATCAGGCACCGGCCGCCGGGCCTGAGGACCCTCGCCAACTCGAAGATCGCCTGCCTCCGTCGCTCGTAGGTCGACAGGTGGTGGATCACGGCTATGCATATTACTGCGTCCAAACTGTCGTCTCTGTATGGTAGATATAAACAGTCGGACAGGAGCACCTCGAAGTCCTTGCTCCGGCAGATCTTCATCAGGTTGCAGCTCCGGTCGCAGCCGACCTGCGTCGTTGAAACCGTCGTTGGTGATATCGGTGGAAGCTTAGCGAATCGCGTACCTTGAACACGTGTTCCTCCTCGTACAGGTATTTCCCGTTACCGCAGCCCACGTCCAATAGAACGTCGCCTACGTTCAATCCTTGCAGGAACTTGGACACGTTCGGCCACCGCTTGTGCCTCGTCTCGTCGAAGTGGTTCGAAATCTTGTCGTATACCTACCAGCAAAATCGTTAGTTGAATTAATAAGGAAATGGGAAAAGAGTTAAGGTAAACTGACATCATAAAAAGTATCTCCAATACTGGGACAATAATAAATATCGCTAATATTTAAAAATTGTGTTTATACGGATTAGGTGTTTGTAACTGTCCCAGTAATGGTCAGTTTACCTTATATCCGAAGTACTTACGTCGTGAACGTAAGAATTCTCTATCACCGGGGCTATTTTATCGTCGATGAGAGCAGTGGCTCGTTTCCTGTCGCAGTGGTCCGGGAAGCTGCAGCGACAGTCGCCCCTGCGTACCTTCCGGAACGTGAACGAGACCCTCGTCGACCGGGACTGGGTCGTGACCCCAGTTTCACTCTTGACCACGTCGTTGTGCCTCGGGCAGATCCCGTGTGTCCACGCGTAACGGGATTCCCCGGACATGATCAGTAACGAACGCGGCGGTAGAAGAACGTTGGTCTTCTCGTTCTCCTTTTTGAAATCCATTACACAAGCGGAGCCTAGTGACAACGATAGTATGCTGTCCTCGAAGGCGCTGTGGGTGTCAATGTGCGGAGGGATACCTTCAATTAACGACAGATTAACATTCTCATCGTTGGAAGGGACAGTTCTGGGTCGTACCTTGCCCTGGTAAGTAATGATTAATCGTCAGCTGATCGTAGTCGTACGGAACTATGTGGTGCCTCCTAAGTAATTCCTGAAGGAATTGATATTCCTCTGGGATGGGCGCGATCGGCTTGTCTGCGTCTACATTGTTCGAACCGTATTGGAACTCGTATCCAAAGTGCTTCACTTTCCGGTGTTTCAGATCGGACGACTCTAACGTTCAGAAGATCAAATCAAACTTCAATGATTTAAAAATTGATTGAATCCTTCGATACCTTCGTTACTCCAGTCAATTGTGTCTAACAACATTCTCTCCTGCTCCTCGGTTATACAATTTTCTATCAGTTTGAGACCGGGGGGAAGGCCCGAGGACTGAGGCTCGCTCGATTCAGGAACTAAAACATCGTGTCACCGAAATATTGGAATACCAAGTTCGATCTACAAGATTGTCTGCAAATTTCGAGTACCAGATTCTGTGTACGTCGCGTACAGTCGTATCTGTCCACTGATCTTCACGTTGCCGTGGATTTCTTTATAAATACAAGAGGCGTCGTCGACAGAGTCGAATTCGATGAAGCAATACGACTTGTTCGGAGGCATGATTAACTGGTATTTTGTTACGAGTGGTTCTATCACGTCTTTCAACGTCTGCCTCTGCAGTCCGGTGACTAAACCAGCGTTGCAGATCATTACGTACTGCAACAAACGGAACGGTGCACAAATTCAACACTCCTGTTATGAATTAATATATTATACGGTTTCTATCTATCTATATTGCATTAGGTATGTCAACCTGGGTGGGACTGTCGCAGCATTTGATGTTCATGTCTCTGAGGAGTCTGTGATGTGCTCGTTTCTGCTTACGATGGCTCTTCTTGTTCAACTTGCCTTCCATAACAGTAGCGTCTCCAACCTATTTCTTCATCATTATTTCAAAATAAATAAACGTTACAAGTCGAGACTAGAGAAGTCCTAGAATAGCCAGCAACGCAGATTATTATTTATAATAGAAACTCATTGCTGAACTTTTACAAACGTCACTCATCTGCTCGAGAAACAATCGTCTATTTCCGAACGGATTTGAACGAAACAAACTCGGAGGTCCTGGAAATTTAAAATAGTTTATGAATCAGAAATTAGAAAATCAGATAGGACTTACAGTTTTTCATAAACAATCGTTCGGAGGTAGTTTGGCGGCAGCGGAAACACGGTCGTGTCGATAGCGTGCGCGTCTGACAAATTCTACGGCGCTTGCGTTCTACTAAACTTATTTACATCCTATCAGATATTACTAATTATCACACACACTGTGTATTTTATATTCTATATTTTATACACTGTAATATTCGAATGATTTCTAGTATAATAAGACAATCAAGTTTCGAAGATCATTCTCTTGCCAATTTCAACTTGGCGCGCTTCAGCCGAGGGCGCGGCCATGACACGAGAGCGTACCACGTGACTAGTCACGTGACACGAGCCACGTGACGAGCAGGTCCGCGGTGATTGGTGACGACAAATAAACACTGATAAGCACCAACAGTCCCGACTTGGAATTTTAATTATATCAATCATACTCGTTAACGTAAGTTAATGAAACTTCGGGAACATTTAGAGAGGCCTTTTGTGAACAAGCCTCTATAGTTTTGTCAAATTCGGTACGTCGAAAACCGAGATATTTGCATTTTAGTCTGCTGATCTCGTTGTGTCTGGCTACGGCCGAATCGGTTCGCGACTTTATTCCGCTAGATGGCGCCACGTTCAAATACCAGACTATTTATACAACACAACCGACTCTAGTCCACGATACCACGTGCTCTATACTCGAACCGAGCACTTCCAACCTAACCTAAGTTGTTTACACTCGGCACGAGATTCAACGTTGTTATTTATTAATATAAATAAGAGAAATGGGTTTGACGAAGCAATATTTGAGATACGTGGCGGCTGGGAACTTAAATATAATTGTCAGCCCCTGTTGCAACGTCGCGTTTGTAACGCTGCAAGGGCAGGAAGGCAGGTACGTAGCTGTCGGGGCTTGCGAACACGTTTTCATATGGGATTTACGTTTAGGAGAGAAGGTAAATTCTAGAAACGCATTTCTAATCATTTAACACGATTTTTATAACACGTTTTAACCGAGTGATACGATTCAGGCCCTGGTGTTGTCAGGGGACAAAGTGAACGTCACGTCCTTGGCAGCATCTCCTAATACTTTTCACATAGCAGTCGGATATGCAGACGGGACAATAAAAACATTTGATTTGAGAAACGGGGAGAATGTCAGCATATTCGCGGGGCACAGGTCTGAGATCACGACCTTGGTTTACGACACGAAGGGACACAGACTGGCTTCTGGTTCAAAGGTAAGACAATATTATCAAAGAAGAGGAGACACGTTGATTCACGTTTCTTTTTCAAGGACACGAACATCATTGTTTGGGACGTGGTGGCGGAGACCGGAATATGCAGACTGACTGGCCACAAAGGTGTGATTACTAAGCTAGCATTTATGAGGGATCACAACATTATTATTAGTGCTAGTAAAGACACTTTCGTCAAATTTTGGGATTTGGACACCGAACATAATTTTAGAACTCTCGTCGGTCATCGGACGGAGGTAAACAAGTGATCCATAGAAAAAGTCTAATAGTAAATCTAGGAGACACAATAATTAAGCCTCGGGCACTCTATATGATTCCGTTGTCCTAGGTCTGGAGTCTTGCGTTAGCCAAGGACGATCAGTATTTAATAACTGGATGCAACGACAGTGAATTACGTATATGGAAAATATCTTTTGTCGAACGAAACCCAGCAGATGTTAATCTACAAGATTTGTCTATGGTCGACGACGCCGAAGTCAGCGACGTGGTAAAACACCCCTCTTATTAATTTATAAATCAACTATATTAATCACTTAATATTTAATTAAAATTTATTTGTTAATAGAAACATCCTTTGAGATGCGAGAAAGTCGGGAGCATTTTGAGGAGTGGTCGGGGGCGAGTCGTGTCTCTCGAGGTAGACACGACTCGCTCGATCGTAGGATGCTACGGTTTGAACACCACAGTAGAACTGTTCAAGTTCTTACCCGACGCCAAAGTGAAGGAGAACGTTCTGAAACGAGTACGAAAGAAGAAAGCGAAAGCAGAGAAGTACGTACAGGTTTCTCCCATTTTATACTCATTCCTAGATATAAATATATTTTTTAATAGGACGTCGGAGGATACAGAGACGATCTCGGAAACGCCGACGATAAAAGACGAAGTCACTCGACTCCCCGTTATCAAAATGTCCACTAGAGCCAAAGGAATAGACATGACAACGGGCAGGAACGGAGAGCTGAGAGTAAGTCGTAATAAAAACGAAAATGATCTAACCAAACCGCGATATCTTCGATTCGATATCTTCGTAGGTCTGCGTCGGACTGAACAACAATTCGATCGACTTGTATTCCCTGCTCACGGAAGATAAAGACGCTGAAGTAAGACATTTGAGGTCGATAACGAATCACGGCCACAGAACGGACGTCCGCGCGGTTTGCTTCAGTTCTGACAACTTGGCGTTCGCTACGGCGAGCGGCGATTCCGTGAAATTGTGGAATCGACCGACGCTCGCCTGTCTGCGGACCGTCGAGTGCGGCTACGCACTGACGGCGACGTTCGTGCCCGGTGACAGACATTTAATCGTAGGTTTGAAAGACGGGAAGATGTTGATAATTGACATCGCGTCCGGCGACGTTCTGGAGGAAGTTCCAGCGCACTCGAGGGAACTTTGGAGCGTGACGATGTTCCCCGACAGGAAAGGGGTTGCCAGCGGTGGAGGCGACAAGACGGTGAAGTTCTGGAATTTTGAACTCGTCGACGATCCCGATACGGAAATCAAAGCGAAAGTATTGTCGGTTTTACACGTGAAGACTCTGAAGCTAGAGGACGGCGTTCTGTGCGTTCGGATCAGTCCTAATAACAGATTCGTCGCAGTCGCGTTACTCGATTCTACTGTGAAAATCTTCTTCCTCGACACCTTCAAGGTAGTATAACAATCAAGTAAACGTAATATTTAATAGTGATGGGGACTATCAACTAATTTCAAGTATCGACTATCTACTGATTAATGGGAGCATACTATCGAATATTTAGTCGATAGCATGAAAAATAGTACATGATAGTATATGATAGTATGATAGTTCAGGTTCATGATGATAGTGTAC
>SMSR01015636.1:49782-82690 GCA_019453355.1 Ceratina japonica | reverse complement strand
TTAAAACATGGTAAAAACAATGACATAGTATATGTATCGAAATATTTTATAGAAATAGTGATTATTATGTCCAAATGCTTAGTTTTCGGACCATTAAAGACGCTTCGCTATGCTGATAGCAAACTACAATCGCGACTGTAAAATACCGTATAATCGTTTACATAATGAAACGGTTTCTGTCCAATGACTAAATGTTTGGCATTGTTTGAAATATCGCTGGTTAACTAATTAAGCACGGAGATTGGAAAGAATACAAATTTCAATATATTGCTTAAACGAAGCTATAAGAGCTGCGGTTACTATTACTGCAATGTATATGCGCGAATACTTCAAGTGCTAGATCGATTTGTTAACTCCCACGCGTGACCTGGTGCAAATTATATATTGTACTTCCACGAAAACTTGACTGAACTGTTCAATTTCTATGTAAATAACCAGTGAAAAGTGAATCTGCACGATCACACGTGATGGAAAGCACAAGAGTAGAAAGCAGAATTTGCAGATCGTCGTTTATTTTAATTACTTAAATGCTGGTGTCGCTAGATTACATTATATATATTATATATAGATTATTTGTACAAAAATAATTTGCGCGTAGTATCGTGAATTTCATTGTCTGACTATACACCGTTGCGTCCGCGCCGAGGATAATCAATATGCGTGTATTACATACAGCAGCTGTATCCTTGTACACAAGGATATCAGAGGACTTTGCTCTTTCGAGGCTCGTAAAAAGGTTGTTAGAAAGGAAAATACTCGCATCAGATTTATTATTTACTTTCTGATCTCGCAACTATTTTCACGAGTTCGTAAGGACAGTAGGAACGAACTACCAAACCAATAAAAATGATTGGTTTTAAATGCATAAAAAAAGGTGGTATATCTAGTGTTAAATATAAATATAAATATAAACACTTAAGAGATGTCCCGTTATCGATCAAATAAATCTGTAATTTTCAAGTAAATACGGTACATCTGATTTGAGATATGGATAAAAATTGTGGGTGCAGCAATAGAGGTGCAGGCGCATGGTCGGAGGTTCGCTATCGATCGCATTGTTTGCATGCGCCATCCATGGTCCTTTTGCACAACAAATGTCGACGACATTACGTATTCTCAGCGGAGAAATTGTCGTGGGCAGTACGGAATTAAAGTTCACAATAGAAATCAGTGGCCGAAGGTTACAGCAAGCGGTTCTCAATGTTTATAATTTGAAATGCGAAATTTCAAGAAGTAGATCTTGACGACGAACGGACGATTTCCTAGAGGATTCAAAATTCAAATAGAATCCATTTTTTGTATGAATTAAATTCTTCTTGATTATTAAAATCGGATTTAACTTCGAATCTTCTTAAGAATTAGCATAAATACACTGTGTAAAGTTTTCAAACTTTTCATATTGACGAGAAATGATGTAAAATTGAATATCTTGATGAGATTTAGAAATACTATACTGCTTTTCATTGAATTGACAGTTGGACTTTGTCCTGTTTATTTCGAGTAGTAGCCGTGCTACAGTGGCATCTAAAACTTCCTCCGGTGAATAATAGAGGCATGAACATATATTTAAAATTTAAACAGATCGTAAGAAAATTAATATTTGCGACTACTATCTTTGGCCAACTGTACTTTCTCTGTTCGTCGTCGCGGCAACCTTGTTGTTACAGGCAAAAATTGCGAGAACGACGACTAAGTTTCAGCCGGTTTTCGGTTCAAGCGGATTCTCTTTAACAGAAATGTGCCCATAATTATGAAAGTGGTCTAAGTCAAAATTTTTTGAAAAATGAGTTTATCACTTATTTTACACTAGATTCATAATGTGGTATGAAATAACTAACGAACTAATTTTTCAAAAAATTTTGACTTAGACCACTTTCATAATTATGGACACAAATAGCTTCGCAGTCGCAATAACGCGTCACAAATATAACTGGGTTTCAACATTGCGAGACACGTGGGAGCAAAGTCAACCTCGTTGTCGAAGTAGGAAAAAATTACGATAAAAGAACTCGGCGAAAATTTGATAATAATTGCCGCTCACAATTTTAATTTAGAAACTTGATACTCTTGAACGAATTAAAAGTGGTTAACGTTTATTTATTTACNTACGTATGCGGCTTGCCTTCGAAAGCTTCAACTTTTGCCGCGTGTTAGTTTGAAAACAGTTGCTCGCAGGCAAAAAACGTCAAGAATAATTGTTGAAGAGAATTTATCAATCTATAATTTCGATCTGATGCATATTCGTCGTCAGACCAATAGAAACTTAGATATTTACAAAAAACGATTTAAATTAAAATCTTTCTAACTTTCTTATCAAGCACTAAAAGTTCACCAAAATTTAGCTGAGTCATTATTTAACTAAAACCTACTCATACGCTAAATTTCATATTTTTCTAATCGTTAAGTCGTTTTGCTATAGAACTACCTTAACAGAAATAGCTTCGCAGTCGCAATAACGCGTCACAAATATAACTGGGTTTCAACATTGCGAGACACGTGGGAGCAAAGTCAACCTCGTTGTCGAAGTAGGAAAAAATTACGATAAAAGAACTCGGCGAAAATTTGATAATAATTGCCGCTCACAATTTTAATTTAGAAACTTGATACTCTTGAACGAATTAAAAGTGGTTAACGTTTATTTATTTACATATATTTAAGCCTGAATCTCGCCATTGGCAGTTGTCCAATACCTACCTATACCGATCTATTTCTGCGTCATTCGAAGTTAAAGTCCGCATTGAATGACCACTGCACGAGTGCATCGTACGAAAGCAATGACATGAAACCGCGGATTCACGTGTGTCGTTACGTAAAGCCGAGGCGTGGGAAAAGCGAACTAATTGCGGACGATTGTATGACGCAAGCTCCCCGATAACTTTGCACAAGCCGAACGTGGGATTTCGATTCGCGTCGGATGTCGTTAGCGCACGCGACTGACATGTGCTCCGCGCTTCGCGATAGCCTCTCGTCTTCGGGTTTGTATTCTGCGATAACAGAAAATTACGTACCTGTTTCGCGCTCGTGTATCAACGACTTGTGTAATAATCGATGCCGACTCGGCCGGCGGGTCGTTCAACTCATTATTGTGAACTCGTGACGGGACATTCTCTGTGAAAGATTTGACATCATATTTAAACGATCGATTACTAACGCGAGTAATGAAATCCCATCCCTATGACTTTTAAATCTTGAGCAGCGAGCCGATCATGGTGTTGAAAGTCTATTTTTTAATGTAACTGTGAAAACCTTTATATAAGATAACACGAGTGCTACCCAATGTCATTTGTGGGATTTCGTCCGTGTTAGAATTTGGAAGTGAATTGACAAGATTCTCATCGCTCTTTCTCGTGTTCTTTTTCTTTTACAGAAGAATAGTATGTATAGAGTACTTCATAATCAAGACATAAAACACGAGTGCTCGCGGTCAGGGGGACTGCATGCGTATCCTGATCACTTCAGGGAACCTAAAAACCTCTATCTCTAAGACAACGGTCTACTCAATGATTATCTGAAGGTTCCTGTCCTCTGTAGGACACTGTATATAGTGTAAATATCGCTTTTCTAACGAGAGATAAGCCCGGGCGAGTACGAAGGATTAACCAATTTCATGCGGGGATATAAAAGAAGAAAGAAGAAAAATTGAGAGAATACATATAACGAAAAGTTTGCACTCTAACTCCACCTGTACACCGACGCACTTTCATCCACCTAGAACGCATCCGATCGCGATCAAACGAACAGAGATCGAATCGCGATACGTCACAGTTTTCTGGCGAGGAAAAGATAAAGAGAACCAGCAAAATGAAGCAACAAGCGTCGGACGATTTACCTTTGAAGGTGAAACTCCTCTCCGCAAGCGCCGCAGCGTGCTTCGCCGATCTGGTGACGTTTCCCTTGGACACCGTCAAAGTTAGAATGCAGGTACTTATTCTGAAGGTCTTTGAGAACTTCTACCGCTAAGGAAATATCGTCTAATGTTACATTGATACTTGTTGAAATTACTAATTATTAATAAATGTCTAGTTGTTTCAATCGCGATTTTATAATTATTTCTAGATTGCCGGAGAAAGTTGTCATCGGCTTTCGGCGACGCCGCAACGAAATTCTCAGCCAGGATTATGTAGGACAATAGGAAACATCGTCAAATACGAGGGAGTGAGGTACGTCGTTCACGATCCTATTCGTAATTTTAAGTCGGTGAAGGGGTAGGTACGTTCTACGGATTTACGATTATTATACGCAGTAGATACCAATTTTCTGCGCATACCATTTTGTATACGCGATCCTGTCGATTCGGAGATAAAATACTTTTAATACGTCCGGGTAACTTTGTCACGTCGAATCGAATACCACAGAGAAAAGAAATAAATTCCATACTGGCTGATTGTAGGGCTATTAAGCATGTTCGAGTAACTTGAGTACATTGCCTCGCCACGATTAATTGTCCTGAAATCTACATAGTACTCGTTGACTAGCGAATTTCTCCGATTCTGTGCGCGTAATGCCGCGATATGATTACGCGTTGATCGATCTCTTTGCTTTCTAATTCTAATTAATTATTGGGTCGATCGACGTCGCTGTCGTGCTCTGTGATGCGCGAGCCAAAATCTAATTATAATTAAATGAATGCGTAATTTGGTTGGATTCGTTGCCACTATACACGTTCACTGCTCCATAATACTCGTACGAAAGCTAATCGAAAGAGAGCATCGATAACGACGGAAATAGATCGAAGTAGCATTGTCTGCAATGTCTTAGCAATGAAATCGCGAATTTACAAGTATGATGAATCGCTGACGCACTGGCATTTTATTTCACTTACAATTACCAATGCCAATTAAATTACTTTTTTTCTATTTCGTAAAATTGCTTTTCTACTTTTTAAAATGTCAACGATTTTTGTTCAATCGAACGATCGATGTACACACGTCTTTGGCATTCTTTTCTAATTTCTTTTAATCAGCCCTTTTCTCTTTCAAACTTGAAGACGAGGTGCCTTTCAATACGATGCGATCATTACAGTATCCTTTATTTGTTCAAAAATATAAAACTCAATAATCGCTATGGTTAAAATATTGGAGAGTACCACGTGTTGAAGTTTGACCCTTCCTCATCTATATTCACTTTCTTTTTTCCTTTTTCATTTCAATTCTTATTTTTCTTTGCTTTACATTTGTTTTGCCTTTGCTCAGCCGGTGTTAAATT
The DNA here is from genome assembly GCA_019453355.1 of Ceratina japonica. NCBI lineage: Eukaryota > Metazoa > Arthropoda > Insecta > Hymenoptera > Apidae > Ceratina > Ceratina japonica. Next base: position 77,485 of record SMSR01015636.1, on the reverse strand, counting down.
TTTTTGGACGCTCATACAAAAATCTTGTTACGAAAGCAGTTAACAAGTCTCGTGACGCATGACATTAGAATACATTATCATAGACGAAGCGTTTGATTATAACGCCAACAACGATATATTTATACTCAACAAACGTGTTGTACCGCGCAATGCGCGATATTTTGAACCGTCCTGAATTCACTTGAACGAACAAAACCGTATTGTATACGTATATTGTCCGAAACAAAAATTCAAATCGAATCTAACAACTCCGGACCGAGTCGATTCCTTCATCGTGCCTTTTTATCTTGACAGGTAATAACAGGAGCGGATTGACGAATATCGTTGTACGAGTCGCCGCTGGAGTAACGACTGGTGCGGGGGCGGTGGTCTGCGCTCAGCCAATCGACGTCGTCAAGGTTCGATTGCAGGCTGGAATTAATGGGCGATCATCGGTGAGATATAGATCGATCTCCCATGCCTGTAAGAACATCGCCACGGAAGAAGGGCTGTTGGGTTTTTATAAAGGTACGAGATCATCGACTCTACACTTGACTGCGTACACGAGCGTATACTTTCAATTCGTCGCTAAATATACTGAGACCTTACTAATATGAATCCTAAACAATCTGAAGACACTTGTCTTTCAATCTGAACGAGACTATGGGCTGTACCCGATCAAAACAGGAGATGGAATCCGACAATTTCTAATTAATATTCTTTCGTTTAGGAATCATCCCCAACATCACGAGAAACGGAATCGTAAACGTCGCGGAGATCGTTTGTTACGACATCATCAAGGACTTCCTCCTCGATCATAAATATGTTCGCGACGGTATCCCTTGCCATTTGACCGCTGCGATGATAGCTGGTCTCTGCACCACGCTCGTTGCCAGCCCAGTCGACGTGGTGAAGACGCGTTACATAAACAGCGGCCCAGGCGAGTACAAGGGGGCGATCGATTGCACCGTTCGTATGTTCGAGAAGGAGGGGCTGTTGGCGTTCTACAAGGGGTTCGTGCCTAGCTTTTCACGTCTCGTAAGCTGGAACATCGTTATGTGGCTCACTTACGAGCAAATCAAGATCTATGCGAGTAAGAAGAACGGCAATCAATGAACACACGTTGAATCTTAAGCGATTCGTCGAGCATACATTGTACAACCGTGCTTTAATCAAATCGCAGCTTCATTAATCTCTCTCTGTATCTCGATCTTGTGTAACTTAGGGATGGGAGAATCTATTATATCACGTGCGAGTTAGGCTTGGACTTGTCTACCGTCGTTCCCTCTTCTTTTACTGGAGATCGCAAATACGTTCTTGATTTAGACATTTAAATTATGCAGATAAATACGAGACGCTCATATGTAAAATATTTTCATACAGATTCTTCAAATTGTATAAGACAATTTTATGTCTCTGCGAAAATCAGTAGTCATCGTTGAACGATGAGTTTTATTTCAGGGTAAAAGAATGAGTTTCTTTAAAATTTTCTCTTGGACAAAGGATTGCAATAAATCGAACACAGTTTGCTTGATTTTACAAGTACATATAACTTCGATACGAACGACGGTAGTCAATTCTCCCATCTGCATATTCGTTGTATGTTAATCTTTCTTTAGCAACGGTCGCACGTGCACTGAAAATAAAAAATATAAGTCAAGCATTTCGGAATTCAGTTTCATAAACGAACGGAAGACTGTCGTTAGTTCAAAATTGGACTAAGAGATAAGGAAGTTGAAGAAAATTTTACCTAAATTCAAAGTGCACGTACGATCGCGACGACCTTAGGAGTCTCTAAAATAATTCATATGAAAGGGTTCTCAGCTGCTATTCAGTCATGTTTAGAAACATGTAGGACAATAAAAAGAAAGGAACGTTTCTCTCACTATAAGTATCTGAGCATAAACGCGCATTACGATACGCCTGACAGACAATAAGGTTTCGGCATTAATTATTATCAATTATCTCTGTGTTGACATAGTGTACAGCACGTGGCACTGCGTTCAAACGATTTTTGTTCATAGACTTCGAATGAAATTCTCCGATGGTGCTGTAGTGAAGAGTTAAACGAGGATTCTTTACTTATTGCTTAAATATGTATAACTTATCACACCCTCTTTATTCTAGCCATTATTTTAACGCGGGATAATTTATCGCAATCGTCCCTAGATTACTTAACGAAGAGAAAAGACGTAAAAAGATCTCGTTTCGGGTCAATTAAATGTACAGGGCACAATTTTTAATGAACTTCGATCGAAGAATTTGTAGTTTCTTATTTAAAACTATGTTACCATCTATTCATGTACACTTCACATTAAAGAGCTATTCTCATCTCATTAATTTCGATCATGTAATCTGTTTATTATTTCTAAAATTTTTTCTCTCTTTCGTCACGTTACTATCACTTATACCAGCGTATTCGATTTCTCGACTTTTGGGAAATCAAAAATTGCAGTTCAAATACCACTCAGTATTAATTGTTTAATATTACACTTAATCGATTACTGATTGGATCGACTCATGTCATGATTACGACATTTAGCACAAACTGCCTTTCCAAATTAATTTAAGAATCAAAGTTATTTTTTTAGTCTTCAGTTTCTATACTTTTTTTTTATCCATTAATCAGTAAGTATGTATTTTTAATTTCAAGAGAGGCAATTGATATTATCCGAATATCAGTCTTTCTTGGAACGGCACAATTTTTTCTAAACTGTGGACAACAATTTTAGGCCCGACTGATGTAAAGAACTATCTTTGATTCAGTAGAATTTGCATAAATCGATGATTGATCAAATATTGCCAACACGTAAGCGGATTTTCGGATGGTTGCAAGTAGGTGAATATTTTTAGCCTTATAATAAATAAGCTTTATTTTCTATGATCACATTCGATGAAATATCACATACAATAATAATACGTAAACAGTGTGAAACAGCGCAAAAGGAAAATGAATTTTGCTTTCCAGAAGATTAATTTAGCCAATCTTTCACTGGCCGGCATTTTTTATAATCATTATATTATATGTATATACTTTCAATGAATATTTTATCCAGTCTTCTACTTCCGTATGGATCAAGCCTCCTGCTTCTTATATCGATCGTCGTTTTTATTTGGACGAAGATGCTCAAATTCGAGTTCGAAGTTTCAATATGCAAAATGTGTAGCTGAGACGATTGTTTCTCTTTCTTTCTAAAAATCGTATACAAAAGAGATCGAGGCTTCGATTCTTTTTGAATAGGATAGGCTCTCCGTAGATGTAGTTCGACATTTGTTACAAGTTTTAAATAAAAATTTGTCGAAGCGTACAGAAGTACGTCGTATCTTTTTATTCGACAACCACGAATGTATATAATCCTTCCTGACCAATGTACAAGAAGCGCAAGTCCTTGTCAATTCTATAATCCGCGATGACTTTAAGTCTCGAAATCGGATTCGTCCGATTCGCAACTGGACGAGATATCATCCTCCATGCACGTCGACTCTTCAGGAATGCCTTCCCCCATTGGTATCCTACAAAAACAATCAAATATTGAGGCAGTGATATTAACAATATTGAACATCTTCAACCATTTCCGCTGCCGTACTAGTTATATTAGTGTGTCAATCAGGCAAGATTCAACGGATTAAACAATTCTATGAGAGAACGATGTTACGATGTTATGAACACTCATTGAAACGTATTATATAAAAAAACATTGCACACAAATCTTGCCTCGAATTGTGTACTTAATCGTTCGCTAAGGAATCGCAGATATATGATGGACCGCGAGTTTGTCCTGAATGCATTTAAGGACCTTTTTCCGTCTCTGAGAAATGCATTTTAACGGACAACAAGCTTCCTCCGGCATCCTGTGTTCAGAAACCCTTGACGTTAAGTTGTCTACAAACGTGCCTGTCGTCGAGACACTACTCCACGCGTCACGACTTACTTCTCGATGCTCCAGTCCTCGGCGCAATCCTTCATCATCGATAAAGCCTGGCAAAAATCCTGCCCGATCGCCTTTAGGTCCTTCGTGTCCAGATGCAAGCCGGCTAGATTTCCCTGATCGCATCCGCAAAAGCTGCTCTCCATCGTGTAGCTCCTGTGCGAGATCGAACCGAACGAATCGGGATTGACGCGATGGGAAGTTCGATATAACCGAGACGTGCCCGGAGGAACATACCTTGAAACGCCCAGCTGCCTCCATATGGCCACTCTAGCAGTCGACTCCTTGTTCCTCTCGACCTTGAACGAGCACAGTGGCAACGCGAACGCCGGGGATATTCTTTGCATGAGGTGTGGCAACATCTGAAACGCGTATCGCGAGGGTCGCGTTAAGGAAAGTACACCCTCCGGCATTATTTATTTTACAACGCACCTAATTGAATCCCGCGGAGCACGGTACACAACGTTCTAACTTTATTCCAATCGTCCGGACACGCGATCATCTTTTTTTTAATCTCATCAAACACCGCGACGGAACTTATGAAGCGATCAAACAGTTCCTGCCGGGTTGCATTCCGATGCAAAGTACATGGGGTATCTAAGATCGGAGCGCGCGGTATCGACGGAACTATCCTCGGTCCGCCGTAAATTACGCTCGCTCGCGAAACTTGTTTCGCCGCGGAGCGAAGCGGCGAACCGCTCGGCTCGTAAATTGAGTTCGATAGATCGCGCTAGATTACCGTTCGTACCCGCGACGCGGCTCGTTGCGTGCGTCTAAAAATAACACCCCGACGTGCTCCTTTTTCGAATGCCCTTACCAAATACTGCGCCGGCTGGTCCGGTTTCGCCCTGTCCGCGGCGCTCCAAGAACCCGACCTTGAGCAACCGAACAGAAACACGTTCTTCCTCCGTGAATGGCCATGGTAGTCGACGAAAACGTACGGCGGCCGCTGCAGCACCCTCGTGCAGTACTCCATCAGTCCCTTCGTGTGGTATATCACCGGATGGAGCACCTGATTAGGGTTGCTCCATCGCCGATTCAGATCCTCGTTCGTCAGGCCATATCGATTGCTGCAATCAATCGAACGAGCATTCCTTTAAGTCTCTCTCTGGGCGCAATCAACGGAAGGGGAGCGTAGAAAATATTCGTCTCGTTCTAGTCGGACATGTCTGTTAAAGTGAAAATGTTTATAGAAGACTAATAGACAGACTTTTAATAAGAAATAATAAATGCTCGGCCTTCGTTTTGGAGAGACGTACACGGACGTTGATCGATCGCGAAGGCTCTGATCGATCGTCTTCAATGTAAATACATTAATGCGTTGTCGATCGGGCTTTCTATTTGCACTCTACTCGCCGACGAAACCAGAGTCAACTATTTTATTTCTATCGCGGATCGTAGTTCTGGGAAGCACGGTTTTAGAATTTCCTGTGTCAGTTCGCACGTCGGGAAGGTAGAATGAAGAAGGGCCCCGGTGGTCGGAGATCGTCTTCATTTAAGGATTCAACCGCGGTTGGAAGGACGTTTCCGGCGGCCGGAAGTCGACCCGAAGGAAGCGACGCCTCCACGTCGCGCATAGTTAATGCTGGTGCATCGTGGACCTCTGGCGTCCACCGATCCCAGCTCGTCGTTACCTGTCGCGTTGTTTCGATATTGTTTCGAGATGTACACTTATCCCTTTGCCCGATACTCGATACTCGGAATACTAAATACGCGCATCGTCTCTGTTAAGAAATTTTTTCCCCTCTTCTAGATCAAACACCGCGCTCGAAATCTCTGGAAATACTTAAATATTTAACGTGACCAAACATTGTGACGCAACATGACCGAAGTCTGAGATTCTGCTGACACAACCCCAAGGTACGTTTCAAGGGGAACGTAAATTATTTGCTCGCGATAGAGCAATTATCAGGCAGTAGAGTCACGGCTGTAGGAAATCGTCTGAGGGATTAAAAGTCGGTGTAGAGGTGGACGTACATACAGACGTCCCCTCCGATCGAGACATCAGAGCCACGTAACAGAAAACATTAGCAATTTGACGCCTCGTAATCGCTTCCGGTCTTTAAGGTAGCAGGTACACGTGCACGTGACACGGACCCAAGATAGCAGCGTAACGATCGATATCTCGCTCGAGTCTCGGAACAGATGGCGAAGAGAATAATAAGAATAATGGACGCGCGATGACGATGCACCTGCGGTTGATGTTGATGACGGTATACGTCGCGACGCTGTGTACGCGAAGAAATGCTCCGTCTCCTTCGTCGTCGCGGACGTTCACCGGCGGACGTTCACAGAAATCGTCGAAAAAAGAACAGTCATTGGAAATAATAGATTTCGTCCGGTGGGGAGCGCGATAGAAAGAGGGAGATAAACGGGAAAAAGAGATGGGACGAAAAAAAAACAGTAAGAAACTGTTTTTGGGCGTTGGTATTCATAATTGACGAACAGAGAAGTTTGTTCAAAATAGCATTAAGGTAGTTCTCCACGGACTCTCTAGTTAATTGAGCGTGCAAAATAAAATATTGAAAATCATTTTTCGATTAGTATAGACTACGTTTATTAAATTTATTTATGGATTTTAATATTATTTTAGTTGATATTACTATGAAGGTAACACGCATAGTCATTAATATGACAATATAAATATAAATAGACAAAGAAGAGGTTATCAAATCATAGTTTTTTGTTCCTTGAACATTAAATATCTTTTAAATTAATTCCACCTTATTATTGCCTTAAATTAATTACCCCTCATTTCCATTCAATAATTAGAAAGTAAAAATCTACAACTTTTACACCTCAATTTTGCATTAACATCTACAGTGTTTTTGTACAGTAATATATTAATAATATTACACATAATAGTGCGCTCCATACAATACAGCATGTAAAACGAAGCAACTTTAAGTATTTTTTTCTCGAAAATGAGTTCGGTAATCGGAGTTGTAAAAAATTTTATAATATTTTTTGTTATTTCAAGAATCAAATGTATTTTTTTCATAATGATATCCAGTGCTTTGAGTTTATGGAGAACTACCTTAAATTACTGTATTTCTGTTATCTTCGTCTCTATTTCAAGTAGAAGCTGAAAAAAAAAGGAGAACGTAATTGTTAATTAAAATTTCGATCATTTTCCTTCGGTCACGGCCACGAATGGAAGGGTCTTCTGCAAACAGGAAGACGTGTTTTCCTCAGCTCAAAATTTCATTGTCCTCACTAATACATTCTACCACTGTAATCAGCAGATTACATTTACGATTAGACTATTATACTCGAGGAGAAAGAACGCGGCGCATCACGGCGCGGTAATAAACGTTCGAAAACAATTCGAAACGAAGAGAGATGCAAATTGGTCGGTGAGAGTGACAATGAAGCAATTGCGCGAGGAGGCTGAACTCGCGGTTTTATTAACCAGCCGATGTAATGGGCAACATCAGTCTGTTCGTGCTGGCATAGCGAGTTCCGATGTCAATGACTCGAACGGGGGAGCCTTGACCGCGAACTTCTCTCACCTCCTGAGAGATCCTGTACAAATTATACTTAACCGACTGGCTCGGGACTGGCTCCGAGAGCGTGAGATTTTCAAAGGTACCGCCACGTCTCGAAACAAAACCCGACAAACAAAAACCACCTCCGGTGAATTATCCTGATCCTGCGCTCGTTGGATTACGATTACCAACTGCCGCGCCGCGCCGATCGCGCGCGATTTATCGTCATAATTTAATCGTTCATAAATCACCGCGGGAATGCCCATCATTTCTCAATTCCATTGTCATTCCCTACCGCTCGCGCACGAGCTTTTATCGATTACCGAGAGGTAATCGCGGCGCGATACCACGATTTACTTATTATCATACCATAATCGATCGTAAATCACCGTGGAACACACTGTACATGTCTTCGACGATGCTACTGGAGTAGAGCACCGTTCGATATTGGAGGATTGCAACGAAAGTGATCGCAACGCGGCGCGCCTTTTATCTTGGGTTTCGCTCTCAACGGAGAAGGCTCACGATTATCCTGCCACGAAGACGGGAATCGAAATGCCCGTGAAGCCGAGAAATTTGCAAACAATGCATAAAGACCTGGTGTATATTTATAGAAAATCGTGTCCAACCGTGTATTCGAAAAGAAGACTCGTCGGGTTTCAAGAGACGGAAGATGAAACTTCTCAATTGGTCATCCATCAAAACGTTCAGGTCACCAGGAAGAATAGCCCCCTCCAAGGTTAAAAGAGATCGTGTAATTTATACCTATGACGTCGATACCTTTTACGTACATATATTAACGGTTATCGAACACTCATTAATCCCGTTATGCATATTCGTTTTCACAGTTCATCGATCTCGTTCGGCATTTCGATTTGTCCATACGATTGAGAGTTATCGCGCGCCATCAAGCCGCTACCGAAGAAAATACTGTTAGAAGTCACGAGATATACTTCGGTGAAGAGGATCGCGGGTCGAGGGTATAAGGAAAAATCCACTGGGCATCGTTTTCTTGCAATCGTAAAGCGAAATCCTTGGGCACCTTGGGAACGCTCATTTCTTCGTGGTCATCTTTCCACGTATCACGCGTTTCTTCCGTGAACTTTACTACCCGCTCGGGTAGTACCCTCTATCTGTTGTTTCATCTCTTCTCGCCTCGCGGCATTTTCTTCCCGAGGTTATCCCGGGGTTCGATCGTGTAACCAACTCCTTTTTACCCTCGCCTGGCGAGCGAAGCCACGGACTCCGGGCAAGAAATCCATTTCCTGCGCCGATACCGAGCACGAATGCGAATACGTTCCATTTCAATTCCTATTCCGTTTCATCCGTCCGCGATTATTTCGCCACGGTTTCTAGAACGATCGATATCCGTTAAGGATCTCGTTACGCGCGCGCCAAGTTTTATGCGAAATCGCCCCACGTAAACGAGGATCTAACAGATAAAAATGAAAAAAGGAAGGTTGTCGTAAATTAATTTTTTCATATGTTGCAAGTTGGATCGAATATCTCCTAAGTAAGATATAAAAGTCTTATCTGTAAACGAAGCGGAAAGACTAAAACCAGCTTTTTAGGATATCGTCTGTAGTATAAATTTTCAATCAGAGAGGAGTTAGTCCGACGGGATAACAGCGGATGTCGTAGTTAAGATTTTCTGCTGAACGGGATTCACGTATGCTGTCGCGTTCGTGGCGACTACATTTGTCGCGATATATCGTGTTTAAAACGTGCAAATTACCACGGTGCACCTTGCTGTAAATAGTTGTACGTAGCTGCCGCGGTTATCTCGAACGTCTTCAGGCTCCCAAGTGTGTATATCGAACGCCTACTTTAGGTGTAGTGCACACCGAGGATTAAACAGAGTTGTCGCCTAATAAACGTCTCCATTACGTGAGATCCTCGAAGAGGATTGCTTTATTATTTTATTACATACATGTAGAACATCCACGAACGACATCTTCGGCAAATGAGGTTCCAGTAGCTTTTCAATGAAACTATTGTACAATGGTTTCATCTTCAGTGTGCGCCGCGCTTTAAGCTTCCGTGCGTCGCGGAACCGCGCGTATAGATACAAGAGGCGAAGAAGCAGAAGCAGCAACAGCGGTAGAAGCAGGAGCAGATCGCCAGCGACTCGTATCTTTATAGCGTCACCGATACAAAAGGGACGCGAAAGGTCTCAGGTGACACTTGCTCGCTTCGAGATCGTGGCTCGAAGGGCTAAAGCGTTTGCGCATTAGAATACTCGTGACCGGTCCCCCGATTTGCATTCCTCCTGGCGAAACCAAGGTCTACTCCACTGTGCTTCCCTTTCTCTCTCTCTTCCTCCCTTTCGTTCTTCACTCCATTGAATCCTTCTTCTTTTTTTTTGTCTCCCATTCCCTTCGCTCTTTTTTCCACTACGTCGAGGGAATGGTCGAGAGGAGAGAGAAAAAGGCGAGACCTGATGAATTCTCTCTCAGCCCGCTGACGTTTCTTTTTCTGCCGCCCTGACCGATCGTTTCTTCGAAGTTGATGCAGTTTGCCGCGGCAAAGCCAGCAGCCCTGTTGTTCTCCTCTCGTTCGCCTTCTCCTCTTTCTTCTTCTTCTTCATCATCTTCTTCTTCTTCTACGGTGAACGAAACGTAGGAATGCTATATACGCGGAGGTTTTTACTATATGTAATGCGATTCGTCGCGGTGAACCAACCTCGGACCCGAGGGCCATCGTAAAATTTGCGTTTCACAGCGAGCGGCCCTCGCGTAAAAGAGAAACGGCCGGAACGACGGATTCCGGCTTTCTTGGATTAATAAAAGACCGGGTGGTAAATCAATTCTCTTAGAAGGCTATTGGCATCCTGCGATTACTAATAAGTAGCAGGCGGGGAAAAGATGCAGAAGGACGCGCANCCTCTTCTTATATCCAACCTTTCCGTTCTTCTTCTTCTTCTTCTTCTTCTTCTCTGTCCGGCTACAAGCATGTNAGGAGGAAATCGCGAGGAAAACGTGTCGACTCGTTTTTCGAGTTCGACGCACCCTCAATCGCAATCGTTTTGCTAAATATAACACGGCTTTTGCATCTTAATCTTCGCCATCTTTCATGCCGAATGTGATGGGTCGAATCTTAATCGCAGAGTCATTCGAGTGTGGAAAAGCTCTGGATTTTATCCATATCAATTCCTTATCTGATCGACAACGTTACGTCAGAAATCCGATCGTTACAAGCTACACAATATAATTTCTAATCGTCAATGAACGAGCCAGTAAAATATGAAACGTTAACGGCATTTATCGATTCGAGAACCGTGAAACATCAAGGACGAGCGAACAGGAACTCGCTGGATACCCGTCCGTGACAGATGAACAGTTTTATGATCGCATCATTCATTGGTAAGCGATTTATTCGACGATGGAATGCGAAATATTAAATTTCGTCGCCGGGACTCGTTCGCAGCCGGCACAATAAATCCCGAGATTTAATTTCGCGATTTCTCGATGCCTGGACGAGTACCGCTGCGGGTGGAATAGATTTCTCGCCTATCCGAATCCAGATTTAATTTAGGATCCCGACCGTCGCCGGACCAGAAACACGGTCGCTCGGAATCCTTCTCGGTAATGCCGTGCGATACGGAGAAACTATATAAAACGATAGACGGGGACCAGAATTAGGTCTCGAAATATAAAGAAGAGTAACAGGACCCTTAATGAAGCAAATCTTTGACAGGCGCTAAGATGGGTCCTAATTGATGGCTTCTAATACTTAGAAACAGACCGGCGTTTAAATCTGACCAAGCTATTATTGTTAAGAAACTCGGCGATTATTCAAGAATATTCGAAAGCGTACTCGAGATGATTCTTCCACTGCACGAACATTCCTACGGGTTCCCCACTCTCCTAATAACGTAAATCACCTCAACGTAGTCCACGAATATAAATGAAACCCCCATAATAAAGGTGGAATGTAAATTTTCAGCTGTTCGCGTTGCTTACTCTACGATCAACTTTATGAATTCCTGCAGCCCTTAATTGTTCGAAACCAGATAAATGGTGAGCCACACAAACATGACTCGATATATTCAAGAATGCTAGGTGTTTTAACCGATTATAAAAAAAGGACTCGACGATCATTCTCTATAAATTTAATCTCAAATAATTATACTGTCCCTGAACAGAAGAATTATTGTTATTATCCAGTTTTCATTCTTGGGCTCCATGATTAAGCACGCGATTGAGCATCATTAATCAAAAAGTTTTTTACTTTACACTATTTTTATATTACTGTAATTATGAAATAATCACAATGCCCAAATAATATTTTATATTGATTTAACAAAATCAGTTGTGTGCGTGTGTGTGTATTCAACTCAAGACTGTCGAACAGATTCAAGTTCTAGGTCAGTCGCGATGAGCCAAGGCACGTAACAGCGGCGAACGCAGGAGCTCAAGTAAAACGAGACTCGTTTTAATGATCACCATCGTGGCTCTTATTATCGTCCATTGCTGGGTTTTATCTGTGATCTCGTATCGGCATACGAAGAACCAGTCGCGGAGGCTGCTGATCCCGATGATTTAGGGAACGTACCTGGATTACGTGTACCACCCGACGACCACCCGAGTCTCACCCTTTCCTTGAGCGACTCACCGTGTAATCGCGTTATACCCAGGAACACCACTGTCTAAATATATATACGTACGCGCTGCGCCGCGTACATAACAACACGCGGGTACGTAATCGATGAGATATCCTGGATAACTACATGTACCTGGTTGCTCTCGCGACCAACATCTCTCCATTTTATCGTAAAATTAATTATGTCTATAAACTTGGTTCTTGAGGAAATTCATTAGCGAATGTCTCATCAGACAAAATATGTATAGGAGATTATATCCCGGTGTTAACTGACTTATGAGTTCGAGGAGAAATGAGTCGAACAAAAAATGGGCACAGCTATTCGTGTCTTCCGTGCTAACGACTCGGCCGACCACTTATTTTATCCATTTAATTGGATTCTCGAGGAGACAGAATTTTGGATACCCTCTAGATAAGCGGAGTATGTTAAGTAACGCTGGCACCATAAATCGTAGCGAAATATTCAACCGCGCACGAAACTTTAACTTCTGCTCGCAAATAAAGAAGAATAAAATTTAGGATTGATTATTTCTTGTAAAACCTTCTCTAAAAATAGAGAATATTATTTATAGAGTAGTATTTATGTACTAGTGAATCAGGTTACTGTACTAACATTAGCTGAAAATTAGACCATCAAATCTTTTAAAAACATCCTATTTTCTTACCACATCACATTGAGAGAAAATAATACACTACTTCAGAAGTATTAAAATACAAGAAAAGCTATAGGTTCATTCTTCTTTTGAAAATTTATCGATAGAATTAAATGGATCAAATATGCATTTTTCAATTATATCAATGATAAACAAAAAAACCTGAGGAAATGCAAAAAACAAATCTTCGAGATAAGACGTATTTTCCCGTTTTTTCGACCCGAATAAGTATTGGGTGGACCGTTCCCGAGGGAATAACGCGAAGGATAGAAAGAAATCAACGGCCTTACATAGCGATTGCTCGGCTTGGGCCTGAAATAGACCTCGAGAATCCCCCTGTAGCATCCTCTCCATTCCTCTCTTCACTTCGATTCCTCAGCCGCCACCATCTTCTCCTCCTCCTCTTCTTATATCCAACCTTTCCGTTCTTCTTCTTCTTCTTCTTCTTCTTCTCTGTCCGGCTACAAGCATGTTGCCCATGGCTCTCTCGAGAGCCCCTCTTTTCTTTGCTTTTGTTTCCACAAAAAAGGAGCAGCCAAGGGACTGTGAGAAGCTGTCCCTAACGTCTCGTTCGCGCGGATAGCGTCCTAACGAAGGATGAACCGAGAGACGACGAAGAGAAGGAGGTGGACGACGATGAAGAAGGTGGTGGAGGATCGGTTGTATTTATCCACGAATGGGCTTCTGCTTTTGTTTCGGTATATTGCCACGAACAGAAAGCCCCCTTACACATCACTGGACTCGAGAGTATAAGTAAACTTCCACTGTATTCGCGTCTCTGTAGGACGCTGAGAGAATCCGAGCTGTTGAACTGACCTATGCCAAACGACGTATAACCGTCAGAACATGACCCGCGCAACAATCGACTCAAAAGCTTTCTTCAGTTTACAGTGAATGTTAAGCGTAAAATTTATCTACGAAGGGTCACAGTATTTTGTTATTTATTTCATTACTTCTCTTTCCAATTTTTCAGCTTCGTTTAGACCACGACGAGAGAGTACTATACATATTACTACCTCAATTTTGTTTTATTTCAAGGGGAAAAACTCGTGGTAAAACTAGAGAGGCGGGTATATTTTTAAAAGGGTATCCATATAATAATCGTAGACGGTGCACCCTCGCGTGATTGCTCGTTTCCATTTACGAGCGACCCTTGGTCTATCCTTAATAAAGCACGGCCTTCTGTGATTATGCCTCTGAATAGATCGTACTCGGCTTCTCATTATGTACAAGTAGCGGGCTCTGATCGGCTCACGCGTATCGTTTAAGGATCGGCAGGTCTCGCGTTCCAAAAGAAAGAAAGAGCATCAAGGAAAAAGGGGAAGATCGTCGAAGAAGGAACGGCGATCGAAAGAGACGCGGTGGGTCTCGGATGTCACGCGAGGATCTTCTTTTTGCAGTAACTGGTCGCGTAACAGAAATAACACGTCGGGCACGATGATCATCGATCCCAGCGGCGACGTTACAGGATATCAAATCGATCCGATACGGTCTGAACACCGAGAGGAAGAAGACGGCCGGGTTTCTGCGCACCGGTTGCATACGTATCGTAACTCGTAACGGAGGTAACTGGGCTCGCTATAGTGGTCCACGCTCGTTTTCAACGCGAGAAAGCAGCGAATCTCACGTTCCAGAAGCTGATGTTCCCTCATAAGGGGAAAGAACCGAAGTCTACCTCGAGACACACGAATTCTTCTTGTTATTGATGTCTATACTCACGAATTAAAAGTCAAAGTGATTATTATTATATTGAAATTTATGTGACGTACGTAATGAACGCTTGTAATATATGAAGAAAGTATGCATCAAATTTAATTTTACGCGCGCAGGATTTTAAGATAAATTCTCTACTCTAGAAACTTAAATTTTGTATCATTTTTTTAAAATGAATTTAAAAAACTTTGCAATTTTCGAGTCATACGACATCGTAGTAGCTAATTATGACAGACATTCGAATAGGGTATAATAAGATGCGCATTAGAATCGATAAAAATCGTGGATGTATTTAAACGATTGTAAAGCGATTACGAGTTTTTCATGCGTTGAAAGTATGTACCTCCCTTAATGGGGGCCCGGTGAATGCTGATGCGGCATGCCGCGCTGAGAAAAAGAAACTAAGCGCGGAAAGAACGAGGAATAAGAATAGACGGCGCCAAAGGCTTAACAAGGGAACCGGTTATGTTCGTACCTCCTGCGCCGGTGTACCTACTTGCAACTTTCCGCAGGAGATTCCATCGAGTCGTTTCAACCACCGTGCGCAATATATTGTGAACGCACGCATGATTCTCATAATACCCGATATGTCCAGCTGCAATCGTCGAACACCGTGTCCACCGATTGACACTCCGCGTCGCGTCCAAGTCGTCGACGCACGGCGTAACTATACTAAATCCATGCCACGAGGGAAGTCAAATACGAAGAAATCGACGAAGGGGACATAAATAAGTATTGCAATACGTAATTGCATAAGCATTGGCATTACGAATTTTCTTATTTCGATCCGCGGAAAACGGATATTAAGGGATGGTACGCGAGATGCGGTCTCACCGAGAAATGAAGTCTACCTTGAGGTCGGTGTCTTTTTGCCGGCAGCCGTCGATACGATTCCATTGAAGAGCGCTGAAAACCGTGAAGAGACGGCGAAGCGAAATTCCATACGCCGAAGCTGCCAACCGACCAAACAACCACCGTAAAACAAACTAAACGAACTGGAACTACGTTTATTAATAGCCTGTACCGCCACTCCGAATAGATTCGAGCGCCGAGTTCAACATAAACGATCCTCCCGCCGGCTAGTAGACAGCTTCTCGCAATGTTCTCCGTACCTTTAACGATCGGACTCCCTTCGATCCTCTCCGCGGTTCTCCGACCAAAAAGGTATTCCCTTATATACTACCCTGTCTCGTTCCCCGTTCCATTAACTATTGGCATTGGACACAGCTCGATCTTCTTCGCGGTTCTCGCCGCCTTCCTCCAGGCACCGTCGACGTCGCAGCCTTCGATCGTTTGCTCGATTCTTAAGTCCACAACTATCTGCCGTGTCACTCTACGCACTCGACGTACGAATCCGTGCTAGAAGATCCGAAAAGGAACGGGCGTTTTCAAGTTCGCGGTGTACACCGTTCGCGAACGGAGTCGTGTCAACGAACGCACTGTATCATCTTCTTTGACCATCCGGCCCCGACTCTGCTATTCTGGCACCGTTCCTCCTTTTTTCTTTAATTTCTTTGCGACCTTGTCACCTTACAGGCTTTTTGTCCCAACGAAGTGGAATACATTTCGGATCGTACCCCGTCCATAGGTCGAGAGTGCTGTCCCGTGCTCCTCTTCTCTCTCGCTCTCGTCCCTTCGTCTCGTTCTCCTCTAGGTTAGCCAGTGAATCATCTTCAACGACCCCCTCCTCTGGGATCCGGGCAGAAGACTCTTAAGGGGGCCCACAGCGCAGCGCGAGGCCAGTCCGAGAACGCGACCCTAACACTTGCATCCGGTGTATTCCGAGAGTCGGAAATCGGAAACGGAAACGGAAACGACTGCTTGATCGATTAATCGACACACGGCACACCATCATGAAGATCACCCTGTTGCTGCTCGCCGTCGCTGCCTTCGCCTCAGGTTCGTACCTACGTCCGTACATCTATTTCTTTCACGACCCACGACCCAAACGTGTTGATAAAACCTCTTCGATAAAAAGTGCTCCTAATCGTTGCACACTTGCGAAAGACTGGTTCACTGCAGAGAACGATACGATACGTCGAGTAGATCTACTTTTACAAGTTCTGTAAGTGAACGTGCACTTGAAAATTATTAGAGTTCTCAATACTGAAATTTGTTGAGTGTAGCGTCGAATGATTAGTGATTTAGACGTAGAGTTCTAGTTTCGGACGGTCGATTCAACAAGAATGACTCGTGTGTTGGAATATTGCCAAACGAAGCTTGTACGTTGAAAGATCACTCGGTTCTCCTCATTTCCGAAGCTCTTTTGTACGACGATTCTTCTTATCCCCTCAGTGAAAACACCGACACCGACGCGACGTCTGATCCGTTCAAATTCGATTAGTTTTAAAACTCGTGATCATCGATCACGTATTCTTAAGGTCAATACGATCTTGTAGTATTTCTCAAAGACAGAGACAGTTTTAGTTTCCCATCTTAATGATCGCGGGTTCCTATCTTCGTTTCCTAATTTTTGTTAACCGTTTGAACGAGGTATCAATGTTTTGCTAACGGGTAGTCGACATCGAGGTCACTTTAATTACGATGCGAGTGGCGTAATTCGTGAATGAAATTGGTAACTCCGAGCGTCTGGCGGGTGTCTCCTTTCGCGAATACGCAGGCAACAGACGTCTCAAGGTCTTCGGATCGTTCACCACCACTTGCACCTTACCTCTTCGCACTCCGGAACCTTTTCAATGCGGAGCACACCGTGCGAATCGAACAGAAACTTCGAGACGCATGTTTCATAACACCTTCGCTTAAAAAACTATATCCCCTTTAAGCGGATAAATGACAGAAAATATGAACATTTTTTGCATCATCGACACAGAACTGAACAGAAAGAACGAGGAAATTTCGCGCACGTGGAAAACGAGTAGAACAAAATTAATGGAGAAACTAGTCGTCTGGAAGGTATTTAGAAATCTAAACTAGTCATAATTCGTAAGCACAGTTAACTAAATAACTGTAGAAGTTCGGTGAACTCACGACGTGTGAACATAAAACATGTACATACTACATGGTCGGTTAAATCGAACAACCTCGGTGTAGACGACCAGAGGTTACATAATTAAAATTGCATCAACGAGTAGTTGGGGACGCGGCGAGACCGCTCATTTCAAGATATTCGTTTAAAGTATTTACGAGCTCTAAAATAGCACATAGACGAGAACAAGGTTTACGTATTAATTTTTTAGTTCAATTGCACAATGTGCATTAGTTAATTAACGAGTGCAAGATATTCCGCGCTGTTCGCGCGCGTAACGGTTCACGCGACGTTGCTATAAATGGGACACCGGGTAGATTAGAATTCACGTGATGATTTTTCCCGCGTCTACCATTTGTGGTCTGGTCGGAAGTCAATGGCAGAGACGTGCCTCGATGAGATAATACGGGGGCCAGAAAAGAATCTTTTTATTCATCAGCTTGTCCAGAGGGTTTTCTAGTATTGCGATTCGAGGAACATTGACATTTAATTTAATCTTCTTTTTCATAAATTATTTCGCTCATATCATGCGCGTATAATTTAGAAAAAGATTGCGATTAAGAGACGATAACAATTTTTTTAGACTAACTAGCAAAGTACATGAGATTAAATAAACGAACTCCATTCTCCATTACTAAATGATATTTTTATGTATGCTAAGGTTGAGCAGGAAAGAAATAATATATACAAATCGTTTTGCAGCTCAGAGGATCACAACGATCCAGCTGGACGGCGTGCAATACTTCGTGTCAAGGATGAATCCGTACAGTCCCGAACTGAATTACTTCCTGGCCTATCAGTACTGTCGGTCCCTGGGCCTTCAATTAGCCTCCTTTGAGACGAAGGAAAAGGCCGACACGATGACGCAGTACCTGAAGAACGCCGGCTACGTGAAGTACGACTTCTGGACATCCGGCAACAAGTTGGGCACGGACATGTTCCTTTGGATGAGCACGGGTCTGCCGTTCAACGCCACTTTCGACTACATGTTGAGACGACCTGGCAACAGACCTGCGGACGTTCCTCCGGGCACCGAACCTCAACGAGTGGCACGGGAAAGGTAAACCATTTGTATTCAGAATAAATTTTCTTGCCCCTTCAAGATCTATTCATAGATCAATCGAAACGACTAAAACGAAGAAATTCATTTCGTAAGTATGGACGTCTGCGACGTTTCCACCTGTCGATTCGAATAGAAGTTATTCCTCAAGGAAAAAACTTAGAACCGGAAACCACGTAGACAGAGAGAACCGCGCGGGAGGAGGCACGTAGACGAATAGATGTGCGGTATCGCGAACAAGAGGACAATAGGTCCGACTCGTTGTCACGGACGATAATTATCGACGATCCTTTCCGTCTCCTTCCGGAAGCGCGTGCGTCGAATCGTAAAGCGTGTCCCGAGGCGATTTAAATTCTAATCCGGATACACATGTTCGTTTTTTCTTCTTTTTAACAGCGGTGACAGCGGCAGCGCGGACGGGTGCGTCGCGATGGTAGCGCCTACGTTAGCGTGGGAGGCTCAGGACTGCACGTTGGTCAAGGATTTCATCTGCGAGCAAACGAGATGCTACTACTACAACTACGGCAGCATTCCAGTCTCTGCGACTCAGGGGTAAGAGGTGAGATAATTACTTGTCACAAAAAATACACGAAACCTAGCCGAGAGAAAGAGAGATCTTTGTCAAGAGATTTCAGCTATAATTAAGGTGAATTTTGACGAAGCACGGAAAAAATATAAAGCTCGTGCGGTACCGAGCTGTTTTTTTCTCCGTGCGATTTGACGAAATGATCTGATAAATAACGCCTGACTGAATAATGTGCAGAGTGAGAGTAAATCTATAATATAGATGATGGTACTTGGGAACCGTTCGGCTATAAACTAGATACGGCTTACAATTAATACAACCCATTCTCTCGCTTCTCGCAAACACGAGCACACACACATGTACACAGAGATCACGCACACACGCGCGCGCACATTTCCGTTTTACACGTTTATTCATGTTAGTGTGAAAAAGCGTGGAGACTACTTTAAAACTTTTTCAAATGGACACACTAATATTTCAATATCGTAACAAAAATTTTAAGATATTCTTCCAGGCTTGTAAATTTTTAGTAGTTCCAGGCTTTTTTCCTCGCAATGCTTTTAATCTGTCTAACTCACTATAAAAGGGAACACTATAACCATTGTGGTCTGTCGGAAAAGCGTCGAGAATGATTGCTTATCAAAAAAAAAACTAGTACGAGTCTATACGCTCATGGAAAAATTAATTGTGCATAGTATGTAAATATTGCGTATAACAGAAGTACTTAAATGACAGAAGAAATTGTTATATACGGTGCATCTTTTAAGATAACATCGTGTATGCTTAATTTCGTATAAAAATTCGTAGTCTATTCATCACTTTTTTGACAAACCATACAAGACGTACAATTACTCTGGATAATGAAATTCTTCTCCGAGTCTGTCGCTTTGCTCTCGTCGAACAAAGCAACGAGGTTCACCCGGAAACCGATCGCGGGATTTTCAGAAATCGGAGACCCTACATAACAACCACCACGGCGCCAGCAGCCAGCGATGACCAGGTCGACGAGGAACACAACGAGGAAAGTAACGCCGGCAAAAACGACGAACAAGATAGTAGCGGCGCAGACGAGAACGCAACACCGGAAGAGGACAGTTTCGTCGACGAGAAGTCACCTGAAGACCCGGTCGTCAGCAGGCTGATTACCACGGCCGTTCCCGCGTCTGATAACAAACAACAAGGGGTAACACCGTCCGCGTCGTCTCCGGCGATCAACGAGGAACACGAGGAACAACAACCGACAGAGTTGGACAACAGCAGACCGGATCATCTCCCGGACATCACGAGCCTCTTCACCGACAGTCCCGCGCCCCAGGCGAGGAAGGACAACGTGTTCGAGGGTCTGCAAACCCGGGCAGTTCACCGTTCCTCCCTGCGCTCGGCGTCGGACATGAAGGTCGAGCATAGAGAAACACCGGATTATTTCGAGGCTCGCGGTGAAACCGAATCGCCTAACAACGGGCTCGAGGACGCTCACACGGTCGGTCCTTACGACACCGCTCAGGATTATTACGACCGTTTGGTGAACGACCAACCGGAGACGGGCGACTCGTCTATGATGAAGGATCAGGACAACGACAGCAGCACGATCCTGCCAGAAGCGGAACCGGCCTACAGGTACAACATCAAAGTGCGCACCAACGGCAAAGTATTAGATCCTCCGTCCAAGTAACGCTTTAACTATTTACATTAGGCATCGTCGCGTTCTATACTATATATTTCGTTGACACACGAAGAGCGTAGGAGTTTCTCGAGGTATCGCCAGATTGTACGGTGAATTCGATCTCGTCGTTCCAAAGGAGAGGATATTGAATTTCGTATGAAATCTGTCCGACTAATATTTTCTATTACCTTCTGTATATATACGTCCATTGTTTCGATGAGTTTTCGTACCTAACATTCTTGTAACGAGAAACTTAGCATTAACGGAAGGCGAGGAACATTACCGTACAACCTGGCACGTATATTTTACGTTAATGTCACGTGTAATACCGTGAAAGCAATAAGCGCGCGCGAATGCGAATAATTGCATTACGAGCTCGAGGATGGAATTGTTTGTTTCAAATCCATCTTTCATTCATTCCTTTCGATTTCCAATTGAAATTCCCGAGGTAATGTTTGTCGGATTCGTTAACGACCGCCGGGATTGTTCAGTCGTCGGGAAATATAACAGTAGGTCAAGTGCGATCTGAGATTGAAGATATAGATCTGGAAACGATTGGAGAAGGTTCTCGCTCCGATGACAATCCCCGACGATAGCCGACGTCGTTCTCGCAAGGGTATTCAACTGGATCATATTCGATTCGACCTTCTTAATCGCATTGGTGGCACCGGCGGACGCAATATCGCATCCTCGATTTTTTCTTTACCTTTTAACACTATTTTTCTTTTGTAGACGTTAGATGACAATAACATATATGCAAATGAGTATACATACACACGCACACAGATACACGAATGTGAGGACTCGTCTGCGTAGGATCTCAGGCATTATGCACGATGAACTATTACTTTATCTCATTAATTGTTTCTTGTTCGTAAGGATAACATTTGAATCATCGTCATCGTCATCATCATCATCATCGTCGTCGTCGTCATTGGTGTAGGGTTGGGAGTCCGCCAGTGCCACGAAACATTTCATGCATTATCGATGTAATAATCATCCATAGTTAACGTAATTATCTCGCACGTACGTCCGCAAGATGAAACGTTTCGTAGCTCAATCAACTCGACTTTGATTCTTAACGTTGTCGATTTGAACGCTTCACTCGGTACAGTTCGATCGCGAGAGAATTTAGAATGTCGAGCAGTAAGTCGTTTGACGACGAAGATTACGTGAATCGCAACGTTTCGGTCATCCAGACGTACGACAATCGGCATACGCGTATCACGAAATGATTATCTGATTGGCTGGTTGAAAATCATAGTGAAGCAAATCGACTCGTAAAATTTCGTAGATCGATATCAAAGATTGAAGCACGTGGAGGAACCGAACTGGCGGTATGTTTCATTTAATTATGAAACTAAAACGATTAGTGCATAACTATGATTGTCATCCTTTCGATCGCCACGATAAATTCAACGACGATTCATGGATCATGAATATCATTTTACGTATCACAGCGTGAATGTGCAACTTGTGTAATTGAATATTAATAAATGTACGAAATAGAACTTTGTAGAGTTTGTCACTTACCAACCATTAACGACACCCTCGATGTTCAGCATCGGTACGATCTTAAACACGTAATCGTCCCTCAGTCCCGCCACGTACGGATTATTGCCCAGCAACGCTTCCAAAGTACCGTGCATCACCCAGGAAGCGTTACTTTCTCCCGGGTGAACCCTCGATGTCAGAAATATTACTTTGCGATTCTGTAAATCCCAAAAATAAATGAAAGATTACCAAAAATCAGAGTTAAGCCTAGTTCAGATTTGAAGACAACTGTCTGCGGGTTTGTATATTGTTTTCCATCACTTGTCGATTGTTCTCTATCTTCAGAATAATGATAGAATACGAAATACAAATCCGCAGACAATTGCCTCCCAGTCTAGACGAGGCTTTACTCGAAGCTACGATCGAATTCCTTGGATATTCTTTTATGCAATTCACCTGGATGGGGTTGCTCTTAGAGTCTAAAGACGTAATAGTCAATACAGGATTCTCGTTCCCATTCAACGTTNACGAGGCTTTACTCGAAGCTACGATCGAATTCCTTGGATATTCTTTTATGAAATTCACCTGGATGGGGTTGCTCTTAGAGTCTAAAGACGTAATAGTCAATACAGGATTCTCGTTCCCATTCAACGTCTCGCAAAGTGTTTCCGCTCTGAAATATGTGTTCGGAGGAACCTTTCTATTCCATTTCCAGATGTTGGTCATTAATTGGCTGTACGTGTACGGAAAATGATAAGCCAAGTAACAGACGTCGTAAGCGTGAGGAAAAGTGACTGTGAACGACGTCGTCAAATAATTTCTGCCTTTGGCCGGCCGCTGGTAACAATTCCGATAGTAGCAAATATCGGCGCCGGTTCTAATCCAACCGGATCTACCCTGTTGAGCTTCTATCACGCTGAAAAGGATTGGCTTCATGCCGAAGTTGAACTGCGAATTCGCTTTCTCGCAGTTGATTATGTTGAACGTATACGGAAGATTCGCCTCCATGTTCGAAACCTCGAAGTAAAACCATTGGTGTCTCGATCCGCTGTTCACGTCCGGAGTCAGGATCAGGTCATACTCTCTCAAGCCTATCTGCAAGCGGGAGCGGATTGGAAAGAAATGATGCAGACTTTGCGCGAAACCGTGAAGCCACAATTTCATTTAGTAAGTGAAGAATGAGAATTTTTTTTAATTATGAAAGCTTGGGATCTAACTACACACATATTGTAATATTTTTATTGGAGACCAATAGTGTAAATCATGATAATACTTATAAATGACGTCTATGCTAAATGGAACTATATATATTTCCAGATCATTTGATAGTACTTTTTAAAGTAAATTCATTAAGTTTGATTTGACTTCCACATCTCATAAAATCATATTAAAAAATAATGCTCTCTTTTTTATCATGTACTTATCATGCAACCAAATTTCTGTATCTTCTATGTATTTTACAGTAATCGAACTTGAACATTTTGGGGCATCGTTTTTATCTATTCCCTATATTATTTATATTCAAAATATTCTCAGAATTATACCTGAATGACTTTCCTCAGGTTCCCGCTCTCGAACCTGGACTCGAAGCGGAGCTGTTTGCTGTCCGATTCACGTTTGCCTATCCTGTTCTCGTCCCAGTTGCACAGATGGTTGTCAATGGGAATTTGTTCTTCACCGATTATGGTTGACGCCACAGTGTCGAGATCGTAGACCACCTCTTGCACCAGAGAACCACCGTGAAGACCCCGTTCCACGCACGTGAGGAGTTTCGATCGACAAATCTTTCTGTCCTTGTTATTCAGAGGTTCGTCCTTTCCGAGACCGTCACCGCCGACTAGATCCGGGTAAGCGACCTTCACGAAACCGATCACGCTTTTCACCCGACTCGCGACTACGCAATAAGCCTGTTGATCGGTCAAGTTCGAAGGCATGTCGTTGAAAATTTTGATCGCCGTGTTAACGTTCAATGCTTGGTTCTTGCTCGTTGCCTCCTTCGTCGGATCCTTTACGAAAGTCTTCAACTTCTTACTTTCGACTTTTGTATACCGCGAGTTCGTCTTGTCCTCATCCGTGAGGTCAATCGAATCGGGTAGCTTCTCTGTCGAAGATCTCGAGGCACATACTTGAGCCTGCAGATCACCTAACTCTTTAAAGAACATGTTGTACCTAAGAAAAATATATTTTTCATTATCTCTGTGTCTAAAAACTAATTTGGAGTTATATTAAGAAGTTGAAACAAAATTATGATACGTACTCCACGAGATCCACCTCGGACCTCTGAGACGTGAACACGCCAGCGAAAAACTTGCTTTCCTCCGCCTCGTCCATACTTTTCACGTTCGACCTTGAATTCTGGCTTTCTTCTTCATCTCCAGAGTCAAGGTCGCTATACAATCTTCCAAGAGAGGCCACGCTACAGGCCTGTGCATGCAAATATAAAAATCGATTACTCAATGCTTGACCTAAGAAACCTTTTCAAAAATGTTTCAGCTTAATCAAGAAAATTGTATCATTCCACTGCATTATCAGTCAGTGAGTGCATCGTCCTGACCTGACTGTCTATGTCGATGTCGCTGCCACTCTCAACGCTGCTTGCTCTGACATTCACTTCAGGTAGTATGAACCTGAAAAAAGAGATCAAAATTGATGCCATCGTCTAACTGAAAGTAGAACCGTCCACTATATTAAAATATGTAAGCAACGTGGTAGCTACGACACGACGACCTATACATCTTACGCGTCATTGTCGTTTATGAATCTGACAGAAAGATTTTCAAGTAATCCTTTTTTTTAACAACGTGAATTAGATGAAACCGTTAACCCAGATTGATGATAAAACTACCGTTGCGAGGAACCGATTCGATCGATCGATTGGTAGGTAGAGGAACCTTGATCGGATTCGTTCACCTTGCCGGGGACATTTCGGGCACCGGCAGCTCCTTCTTCTCCAGACACTGATTGATTATACCGCATATCCGCGACAGTAACGAATCGTACGCCTTGTCCTCCGGGCAGTTGCTGCAGAACCGGTACAGTAGTTGCAGCCCATTGTTCATCTTGATGGCTTTTCTCCCGGCTTCTGAAACGGGCAAAAACAACAGCGGCTCGTAATAGAGGCCGTAAAAACATCGGGGATGGATGTAATGTGGTAATAAATTTGCATAAATTTACGATTTTTGTTCTACGAGAAACGCGTCAGAATTCGACTTTTCTGAATCAAGCAGCGAGATGCAAAATATTCGGACGAAGAAATAATTGTACTTGTGACTTCAAATATTATTCGCTCGACGACGTTTGGGTTACGTTTGAACGACGAGTGTTTGTCTACGTAATGAGAAGACAAAATAGAGCGTTATGTCTGTTCAGGAATATACCCATAGAACGGATTGGTGTTGCAGAAATGCTTCGTAACCATACGTTTTATGCCCTACAGAACATCAACTTCCGGCCGGATATTATCGTAATCTGGCGGAGAGCGGTAACACGAATAAACTCACTTATGACGCATAAGTGCTGCAACGTGATCAGAGCGTAGTTGCTGATCTTCAATCTCATCGGCCCGTCGAAACGCTCCCATCTCTCAAAGATTCTCATCAGCAAATACAGCAGCCCGACCTTCACGAATTTCGTGCAAAACAGCTCTGCGAAAACAGGAATACGCAGACTGTAAGTTGATAATTGTTAAAGTTCTTGCTAATCAGTCTGGGCAACGGATAAACGGATGCGGCATGTACGTACTGCTTGTTGTAAAATATTTGAAACACTCAAACAGCGATTTCAGTTTCAGTTGGGGCATGTAGCCGATGGAGACGAACGTTTTCTCGAACGTACTGGCGATACCGTCCTTCACCAATATTTGAAGAGAGAACGCTGGAAACGAAAATTCGTGGTGATTTAAATAATTATGACGCGAGAGGTGTCGATGAGGCATTATTAGATCTGCTCACTGTTTCTCGCGAGACATTTGATGATAATCAACAAAGGCAACAGCGTCTTGCTGTTGTTGCAATGTTGCTTCAAGAGCGTGTGGAACACTTTTACGGTGCTGAGCAACTTCATCTTTGACACGAACTTCTGGTCCCTCTGGGCTACCTGCGATTTCGTTCGTTCCCAGTTAACTTCAATAGCTTTTTCATGCAACATCGTAAGACAGTTGAAGGTCGCGTTTACCTGGCCCAAAAGCCAAAGCACCTCCTGCGTGAGGACTTCGCTCGATATAGTGTCCGCATGTTGTAGATTAACTAAAAGCTTAACTAGGACTTGCGTGATTCCTAAATTGATCAGCTGCATCACTGCCATTCGGCTGCTGGATTCTATGCACACAAAATGATGGCCTAATTACCATTTCAATTAATCATGCACGTACATTGTCGTTCGCTTTGTGATCTGTTTCGTATTTTGAAACGTGAAAATCTGATTTGAGTACGACGCTTGAAACGGTTTAATAAATTGAAAATAATTAGGTTTCATTACTTGTGGCACTTTTGTTCTTGTTCCCTTTGGTCTTCCCCTTTGCGACACGTAGCGATATGCATTCATGTAGTATACTGGCTATACTGCAATTTATCACGTGATCCTTGCAGTTCTGCAACAAAATATTCGTCCAAGTGAATTCTTCCACACGAGTTAAAGTTAAAGGATCGAGAGGGATTCGATTAAAGGCCACGTGACTCTAGGGCAATTGTTCCTGTGGTGCTGCGTGAGCGCGGCACTTAACAGAAAATGGAGCGAACGGACTTCTAGTTTCGCATGCCACAGGAAACATCGTCGACAAGCCAAGACAGACAAAGGGGACCACGGATCAGTTGATGCGATCTAACCACGCCATTTCGTGCACAACGTTAATCGTGGCGTGGATATCCACGCCTTTTAATTCGACCCGCAAAGTGTCGATTAAGCGATCCCATGCCAAAACCACAAGCCGCGGCTCTCGAAAATCGCTAATTGCGGTACGAAACAATCGTTAAACATCTTCCTCTCGCAATCACCGCTCCACGTACTCGCAGAGAAGTTCGCTTAGAGAATGTAGAGAATTCCCTGTGTGACAGGGGACTGATTGGAATTCCACTTACCTCCAGCGTCGTGATAAATATTTCCATCGCTCCAGAATTTTTGCGCCATAATTTCTCCAACGTGCGCTCGCGTACTCGTCGGTCTGAAACATATATATGTATATTTTTCCTCTCCTCTCATAATGTAACGAGCGTAATTAAAACTGCGGTATTTTATGAAATAAGAAACGATGGTCAGAGGCTAATTATTAATTAGTTCCGCGTTAATCATTCCGATAATGGAATACGATGTAAATCCCGGTCGAATCAATGTATCTGCGCGTTGCCAAACGCTATATTTCTCTGCCATAATGAATAATCGGTTAACAACGACCTCCATGTAATGTACAAGCTACCGCTGGCTATTGCATTGGCGAAACGTGTGGCTCCCATTTCAGACTTGATGCAAGGCCAATCTCAACCAATGCCATGAACATGGTCCACAAAAAACTGGACAATGATATTTCATGCCAGGCGACTGACCAGAGGTAACGTTCAATTACTACCGCAGCGTCTCCTTGAGATAATTGCCTCTTCACAAATCCTTAATGACCGT
>SMSR01015636.1:32709-45963 GCA_019453355.1 Ceratina japonica | reverse complement strand
CGGTGGCAAAACAAGGGTGAAATCATCGCAAAACAGGGTGATGTCGATCGCGTGTGATCGCGTAAACGCAAATAAAACTCGTCTAAATTCGTACACGAACGAAACGCAGCACGGCCGTGATCGTTTTGATAATTTCGCATGTATAGCGTGCATGGGAATGCGATCGCAAACGAGATTATCGTTTATCCAAAAATGAATCGCGGGAACGCCTCGGTTATGCGCTATAATTCATCTTTCATCCGACACGATACTATGATAAGTATACATACAGTCGGTTGGCCATTTCATATTTTACAAGCTTCTCTGTTTCCTCTTTTCTTACAAGTGAAGTGACCCGTTCGGAGACGTAAACCGTATTCGAAAGTGACCTGAATTAAAATTTTATTATTTCATAGACCAGAGGCAGAACGTTACGTTCCTCGTGCGCTTTCAGTTTTATTTTTCTCTTTACTCCTACGACTACTAATTCTCCCGACACGAAAGTAAAACGCTTTCGTGCGAACGAGGAATTTAAGGGGGTGAGTCTCAGTCCACGGCGTAAAAACGAATTGGAAACGGGAATTCATGCAGAGGGACGTAAACGAGTGTCGAGTGTTGCCGAGCGTAAGGGTGGCCACCCCGTTTCCTGTGAGAACGGTTACGGGGTAATAAATCGTGCAAGTTTCTGGTGATTAGCCCAGCGAAATGGAAGCCAACGTTCGCGGTAAAAATAGTAATTTAGCGGCACGAGGTGCCCGTCTGAAAGTGCCCAATCCCTCTCGGCTTCGCTTTAAATTTTAAAAGTTTCAGGACACGTTTCGCGTTTCCGCGAGGAATAATAAATGAAGAGACGAAACTGGTTCTTAAACGAGGAAACGCAGTTGTTCCAAAATCCCTCTATAACAAAAATCTGATATTTATCAACAGAGATTCCGGCGGTACACTGCGTCTCGAAGGATTGACGTAATTTGCATCGAACCGAGTAAAAGAGATGTATATAAGTAGACTACCTGAGGAGGTGACGCGAGCATGAATCTTAGCTGCGATGTGCCTGAACGTATCGGCCTCCTGCGGCTTGGACACGCAACTCCGTAGCTTCTCCAACAACGCATCGTTTATCGTCTCGTCCGTGCTCTTGCTGCTCGGTGGCATCACACTGTAAACCGCAAAACACGACAATGATAGCCAAAGTAGCTCGATTATGGCACCGAAGAAGCGGCGAGGGATGACATAGTCACGTCAGCGTGGAAAAAGTATCGCAACAATTCAAACGGCACGCTTTGTATCTTGGCAAACAATGATTCGACCATGCAATCTCGGGCTAAAGGGCTATGCAAAACAAGCGGGCAAACGAAATAACGCAGGTCATACTGAACGTTGAAAAAACATTGCAATGGCTAGAAAAATTCGAGAGTCGATGAATTTAAATCTTAATTAGTGAGTTCCAAGAATATTGAACTTTGTTTTGATTAAAGATTCGGTGTGACTACGTACGGGGCAATACATACTTTGCGTAGCCGCCGCGTTCGTGTTACATACAATTTTAGAAGATGCAGACGAACGAAAAATAAATGTTTTTCTACATCCTACAAGCTATCAAATGTACCATATTTCTGTCCTCTGACTACTGGTGATAGATTTTATACATGATTAACTTCATTCACAATAAATATTTTGTTATAATTTCAATATACTTGTCTCTTCAATCCATATAACTGCAGAGATTTTGTTTTACGTGCAGTCGACAGACAAGAAACTTCCATGTTTCGATTAGCACATTAAAAAAAAAAAAACGCTATAATCTCCTTCGACCGATGAAAGAGAAAAAGAATGAATTGATTCTGACATTGTACTTAACTAAAAAAGTGTGGGGCAACTCGTCCTATCGGTTGTCAACAAACTCCTTTGTGCATCTGCGATTCAAAAACAAGAATCATGGTTCTAGATAATTCGTAATCGAGGAGACAAACAAAGAGAGGCACGCGCGGCGTGCTGTAATTCGCGTTGCCATCAATCGACTGTCCATTGGCTTGCCGCCAATTTCCCAGAGTATAATGCGCATTAATCTCCTTTCACGATCAGCTGGCTGGTCGTGACGCGACGCTGCTGCTGGTAGCCAATGTCTCGAAGAAGTGAAAATCGAAGACGTCGGAAATCTGTCGCCTTCAGAATAATTCAAGGTCGATTAACGCGGATGCTCGAAAATAAAATTACCGGGATCGGAACATGCTCGTTACACTGCCATTGGCAATTAACGGTAATGACCAAATAAATATTGCGGTTCCATCATGTCTAAATCACGCGGTATCTTTTTCAGTTACTGGAGACTACACGCTTCGTCCAACAATTATTTACAATAATTTCAGTGCTGTTTAAAAGTCAAAAGCATCGTGAAACGCTTGAGGCTGTGCGAACATGACTATACTTTAACAATATCTAAAGCTAGAACGAAAGTACGAATGACAGATAAATTGCTCCGTCATCCGTACTTTCTTTTACGGCAACTATTTGTCCGCGTCCGAGAAGCATGTTTCCGAGAACGACTAAGAAAATCTAAATGTCGTCGACGATATTTTCAACACCGCGATTGCGTCGATGTTCATGCCAATTATACGATAATCTTCATTTAAATCCAGCTAGACGCATACGTTCTTTTTGAGAAAGTAGAATATCGGAACTGTCAAAGCTTGTCTAAACGTGCTTTCGGAACGAGAACCGCTAGGGAGACGCAGTAGCGACGAGCACACGCACGAAACGCTTTTGTTAGTGTGGTGGCGATTTTTACTCTTCGTCCTGGTCATCCTGCACGGATTGCACGACCTCTCCGCTCGCCTCCATCGGTCGCTGATTCTCCTTGTCGTCCTTTTCCAAAGCACTTTTCATTTCTTTCCGATTACGCGCTCTCTCAAATTCGAAAACGCCGCGCGTAACGCTGGCTCGCTTCGTCGGCTCGATCAATCCTTCGCTTCGAAACTTGAACACGTTTCGGACTCTCTTCGATGTTCTCGATGAATCTCTTTTTATTCCGCGACTGACGAACGAAGGCACGAACGGTAGTTTTTAATCTAATGTTCTTCCGTAGTCACATGTTATTCTCGGTGATTCCCGCACGATCTAGATCCAGATGAGGAGCACGGCCAGTCGCACGTCTTCCCATGAATTTCGGCGAAACGGAAACGATCTACGCGCTTTGCCACACCGAGGCGGTTTGACGTTTCGCGCTGCCAAAACTATGTTTAAAAGCATAGCACGCACTCACAGAAGCGTGTCTCTATTTATAGTTGCGGCCGCTTCCCGAAAACCGAGAGTCCCATTCCTCATATTTGCCACCCTTCGCGATCGTAGTCCTCGATCGATGTCAATTTTCCGAGCATCGCCGAACCCCCTCGCGGTGGATTAAGAAAGAGGACACTGCATCGTTGTGACTCATTTTGAAACGACCCTCAATGCTAACCGACCAAGGCTCCAGCTAAAATTACGCCTCCTTATCTCTTTTTTCACCAGCTCATTAACATTCGATGATTCCCTTCACGTTCGCACTCGCGGTTAAAAATAAATATTTCCCCAACCATTTTGGTTGCGATTGCTTTTTAAAATATGTACATATGTATAAGACTCTGTGGATATCAAGAATTTAAATTCTCGTTTCTTTTTCACTTCTTAAAAATTTACGATGCACTCGAGATTCGTATTTGTATTGCAGTGAAAAGCACCGGCTGATTGTGCAAACGAATTTCAGAATTTGTTTACACGACATCGTAGATCATCTGAAAGTGGGAATTGTTTCGAAACGGATATGTAACGCGTTTGTAAAGATTATTTGTTGAAAGGCTAGACAGCGCGGCAGAATTTACTTGCCAAACGGTAGAAAACATCGCGTCACGTGTGGAAAATACTATTAAGCCCGGTCCAGCACGCGAGACGTTGAATTATGAGAATCATGTAAATATTTCAAGCAACGATGCAATCGACGAGATGTTTAAGATACAAATGCAAGTAGAGATTACCAAACGGAGATTGGACGAGACTCTTAAATAAATACGGTACGAGTCAACACTGAAAATAATTATGAATAATGTACGCAATTCTTGGAGCTTCGTGAAAACGGTAATACGATGTCACAAACCCGAATCGAATTTCAGAACGTGAATTAAGCGTTTTAAGGCGTAATCCATGAAAGGTTGCTTTCGTAATCTCGTACCAATTATAAAAGACTCAAGACGTAAATTAAGAGCGAACGAATCGGAGAATCCACAGAGCCACTATCGTAATCTCTGAAAAAGGCGAACGAAGAGAGAAATCTGGTCGAACACATCACTAATAATCCTCAGTGAATCCTTCGAAAAACAAAGGTGACCGCGAACAGCGACCGTGCAACAACACGGCGGCGTTATTAATAGCGCTCGGATAATTCCATTGAACCCTCGGTCGCGACAAGAAAACCGTGGAAACCAAGGAAACCGCGACGCGAGAAAAAGAGGTAAGTGCACGGTCGAACCTTCGGCGAGGAAAAACAGGCACGATTCGTCACGCGGCGATTCGTGTCGGCCGTACGAGAACGCGCTACGTTCGGCCGCGGTTTCAACCCCTTTCTTTGAGCAGGGCGCACGATGCTACGGGGTTGGAGACGGTCGGATGATCGTGATAGCTCGCGAACGAACGAGCGAGCTCTGTCACGGAAGCTGAAGCCCAGGTGTATGCGGCACTTGTTGATAAAGTACGAAAGAGAGAGGATTGATTAGTAGCCGTGCGAACTTCCACGAGCTCAGTCGACGCCTCACGAGCTTTCCACCCTATCGATTTAGCGAAAAGGCGGTCGTGTTCAAAGCGTGGTCCACGGGCTGCGAGCTGCGCCATAGTTTCTAACCAGCACGCCGAGAAAATCGCGGATTTTACGAACGATTTAAACGCTCGACTGCATCCAAGATGTGTATATAAATTACACTTATACAATAACGTACACGTACAACAATAAACACGTTTATGAAATAGTTGAACAACGTTCTAGTGACATCGGAAACGAAACTTCACCACTTCAGATTATATTTTCATTTGCGCGTGTACGAAAATCTGATTAGGATAATAGGAGGACTTTAATAGAGAACTTATTTATCTGTGATTTCACTTTGTCACCATGGTTCTTACACAAACTTATTACACAAACAAGCTTGTAAAATGTAAAATTGTAAAATGATTGCTAACAAGCCGAGTCTTATAAAAACGATTAAATGATTAAATTAAATTAAATTGATACTAGGAGGACTTTAATAGAGAACTTATTTATCTGTGATTTCACTTTGTCACCATGGTTCTTACACAAACTTATTACACAAACAAGCTTGTAAAATGTAAAATTGTAAAATGATTGCTAACAAGCCGAGTCTTATAAAAACGATTAAATGATTAAATTAAATTAAATTGATACTAGGAGGACTTTAATAGAGAACTTATTTATCTGTGATTTCACTTTGTCACCGTGATTCTTATTACACAAACAAGCTTGTAAAATGTGAAATTGTAAAATGATTGCTAACAAGTCGAGTCTTATAAAAACGATTAAATGATTAAATTAAATTAAATCAAATTAAATATTATTTTATAATACATGTATAAACCGTAACCTATTCAACGTCTAGGATATACGTACCTCGAGACATCGGCTTGACATATTTCCATATCGTCTCTCCTCCCTTGATTGTCCACGATGCACTTCGCGCCTTTCAGCCTCACCGTCGGAAGTTGTCCTTTACATTTTCGACTAACCAACTTTGGTGTCCATCCATCAGGAGCCATAACAAGACACCGTGGGTCACGGCGAAATCAAGCACACCCGATACCACGGGTTCCGCCGACCGATCATGATGATTTTAATCAGATTAATTATTTATATGCCGACTCCACGATTTTCTCTCACAGCCAAAAATTAATCAATCGAAAAAACGAGGTTACTTGTAAACTTTTTAAAGGAAGTGTCAATGACTCTGCTTTTGACAGTTGTACCTTGAAGTCGATCTCGAATTCCATCGATGCAAAATTATCGTCCCTCTCTCGTACCCTCTTCTTCTTCCTTCTAATAGCTTACACGTGGCTCCCGAAATTGAATTTCTCTTAATTATCGGCGACGATCGCATCACGTTTCAAAACGTATACCTACTGAATTTCGCGGAGTCATCGATTAAAATCAAACGAACGGAACAATGAAGAGCGAGCTAGGCGGATGTCATTAAAAAAACAGTTTCAAGTGCCAAACCGATCGAAACCACGCCCTTCATTCATATTCTAAACAACAATTTGCCAACCGGTTCGCATATCTGTCTGTCCTTCCTCCGCATCGTCTTGCCAAGTCATCCTACAACGAGATAAATATGGAACTAATAAATAAGGTCTAAGACGCAGGAAATGTCCCTCTCCTGGAGCGCAATGATATTTCAATTTGTAGCCTTGTCGTAGCTATAAACTCATAGAGATCATGTACGCCTCCTATCGAATCATTTATCAGAAACGCTTCGATGGACGTCTGTGTTTCCCAATGGAACTTCTAGGTAGAATTTACTGGGGGCAGTTGAGAATCCTGGCGTCATCGACGAAGGTATTGATTCGACGTGGATCTTCGATCGAATAAGCGTCGAAACGGACTCGGTCGTTATGAAGCGCTTGCGTGGCCAGAAATAAAAGAATCACGAACCAGATATCCCGTTGATCGTGAACGAGAAAGAAACGAAAGAACAGTTTCGTGCGTGAGAGCAAAAGAAAGAAAAACAATTCACGGTGATGATATTGTCCGACGAGGTGGGGGAGTTTGCTCTCCGTGAAGAATATATAAAACGCGGGTAGAGCTTGAAATTCAGGTTAGTGCAAGATAGTTTCCGAGCCTGTCGCGAAGCTGTGGTCACGCCATGCAGGTGAGTTTATTCGTAATCCGATCTATCATCGACTTCAACATTTTCCCCCCTTCGAACTGTATCTTCGAAGATCTTGGAAGACTTTCTTCTTACATTCGTCGAACGAATAATGGCTTGGAATGCAAAGTTGAATTGACAATTGTTCTGCGCTCGTGCAATAAATATTGAAACTGGAGAACACACACTTTGGAACCGAACCGAAGGACCGGTTGTTTTTATAAATAATTCCCGAGGCTGCGAATAAGAAACCGTTACCTCTCCCCCACGAAATCTTCGATCGTTTCCGCGTTGCTCGTGAATCATTGCCATTGACATGCGAGCCACGATGTGTTTAGTGTACAGTGTACACGCATTGAGCCGAACCTTCGTATCATCGAAATGCTTCTCTTTATTCAATGCGGAGTCGCAGGCAACGATCAATCTCCGGTCATTGTTTTTCTTGGCCGGTCAACTGAAATATTCTTCCGAGACCTCGAAAACAAAACGTTTAGTTATATCCAAAAAATAAATGTTTTTTTTTTAAGGTTTACGTTACGCTGCTTGCCTTCGCTGTGATCCTGGTCGCATCCATAGAATCGAAACCGACCTGGTCGAGGCTGTATTTGAACACTTATCCTTCCGAGGCCTTTAGTGTAGAACCACAAGTATTTCCATATCAGCAGACCCCATACTACGTTTACAATGTAAAGTGGCTTTAAAAATAGGAAAAACACGATTCTATGTTCTTCCGCGCTGATTTGCATTTAACGTTCGAGGCTGTTTTTTGTTATTCAGCTGCACGCAAACGTCAACGCTGTTCCCGCAGCTGTGATCGCGAGCGGAAAACCTCCGATCGCTCATGTACCCACTTACGGTTTCTACTATGGCAGTCCGATATATGACTTTCAACGGTTCCCATTGAGTCCGGTAAATTACTGAATATTCTATTAGTCAAGAAGTAAATTGATTTTAGTTGGCGAGCGTTAAATCCACGCGTTTTGACGAATCTTTTGCAGTTGTTTCCGATCCTAAGGCCCGGTCAACCAGGAGAGCTACCGAGGCCGTCGACAGAACCGGCGACCACAACAAGACCAGTCGAGAATAGCGAGGGTGGTATTGAAAAATTAGACACAAAGATTGAGCCGGACAAAGAGACAAGTAGACCAAACGAGAGCGAAGAGAACGATGACAGCGTTATCATTGACTCGATATAAACCGACCGCATTGTTTCTCATACGAATCGATTTTGTCTGAATAAACTTATCCTTTCCATTTTTTTATACTTCTTTTTATTACTTCCAGAATTTAAGCTCCTTTTAATAAAATATATAATGATATTAATAGCCAAAATAACAGCATAATAATTTGATTATTGTGTGTAAATCGACCCCATTAACCCCTTGCCGTACTATTTACAGTGACTCCCATTAATATCCGGACACACTTCAAAACGAAATAAGTTCTTTAATATGGAGCCAACTAACTAAATTTTTTGTGGGCTTTTAAAAAGCTTAGTTTACTACGTAATGTGTAACAAACAATTAAAATAAATTACTATTCGTCAAAATCTCGAAGAAAAAAGAAAAGATCATGATGTTAAACTTTTTTGTTAGAGGCTCTAGCAAAAATTTGAAACATCCCGTTTGTAGATCTAAAAGTGTTATATGAATGTATAAAATTTTATAAAAATCCATGAAACCATAAAAGAGTTAGATATATCGAAACATGTAAAAATTCTTCAATTTATCCCAGTCGTAGATTGAAAATCGCGGAGAACTGCGATTTTTTCAATTTCTAATAGCTTATAGCGCATAGCAATATTGATCGACTTTTATGAAACTTCGTACGTGCATATAACATACTTAGATCTGCAAACGAGACAATTCCAATTTTTATTACAGACCCTAATAAAAAAGTTAAAAACCATGTCCTTTACTATTTTCCTCGTGATTTCAATGAATACCAAGTTTTTAAAATTTTTTGTTACACATTCTATAGTAAATTAAGCTCTCTAAAATTCCACAGAAAATAAAGTTCTTTAATCCAAAACAAAAAATCTTATACCGTTTCAAAATGTGTCCGAATATTAATGGAAGTCACTGTAGCTCGACGAAATCCGTGCCCAAGCGGTTGAAAACGACACGCACTAAACGGGCTTCGTGATGCGCGATGTTTATGTTTGGTTGTTTCAAATATTGTTAATTCCACAAGTCTCACTCGTGACGTTTACGTTTAGCCCGCATTTGTTTCCACGAAACTGACTTGTGATATCCATGTTTGATCCAAAATTGTTATCACGAGACAGACTCGTGAAAGTACGGCGAGGGGTTAAATCTTGGCGCCATAAACTATATACTACCGCTCTCGATAAATAATCCGCGATAAATGAAACGAATACATTGCTATAATTAAGTACCGTTTGTAAACAACCGCATAATGGAGCCTCTCAAGATAGCGCGAGGTCAAAGATGCAGGAATCTTCAGATTGCTTCATTTGCTTCGCCAGCGTTCAAACGTTTCGCATCTAACGACAATGATCGCGAAAATCCTTTGGTTATTCGTTGCTTTCGTGACGCTTTATATGGTGATCGAAGCATCAGTGTTGAACGAAATCGAAATCAAACAAGACTATGGAAAGTTGAAAGTCGAGGCTGAGGGAAGAGCGAAGAGGCTCGAAAGATGCGCAGACAAAGAAACCGAGGATGTAAAGGAACCAGAGGCTAAAACAGAACAAACTCCAAAGTTACATCGAGTAAAATTGACGCGAACAGAACCGGTACGATTTCGGTTTTATCAGACAGAAAACGAAAACACAAAGAAACGCAGTGTCAGAGACGTCAATGAATACGAAGCTACGAAGAAGAATCAGAGCAAGTCGAAGCTAAATCGAACCGACTACGAAAACCGGAAGGCGAAAAATCGTTTATACGAATCGAACAGTGATAAGTTTGCGGAAAGTGAGAAATCCAGGAATTGGAATCATATCGATGGGGCGATGTATCGGATGAAACGTAATGTATCTGAAAATGCAACGAACGAGAAGGCTGATTATTACGCGCAGAGGAAGGCTGTCATGGAGCGGTATCACGCTCGACAGAAAGAAATAGCGGAGAGGTATGCGAAGAAGATGGCTACCACCACCCCGAAAAACAACTCTGTCAAATACGACTCTGGAACGACCACTAAATCTCCCACGGTGAGAAACGAGACGAATAATGTTGATGAGCAAAAAATCACGGTCGATAATATCGCTAATAATAAAAATCTCGATTATCTTAAATTCATTCAAGACGAAATGTATCCGAAAGGGAGTAAACACAATGCGCCTTGGCTTAGTACAAAAGAGACAAATAGTATCAATAAAGAAAAGAAAAAAAAGGATTACTACGATTCGAACGCGCATGGACGAAAATCTCTGATGAAGGCAAAACCAGCGATGAAAACTAATAATGATGTTCGACTGAGACAACTTGAATCTATGGAAAATTCTGCGATGCACGAAGATATGTACGAGGGCAACACAATCGCAAATGGTTTTTCACGAAACAATAACGACAACAAAAACTTGTTAAAAGTAAGCAATATCTCTTTATCTTTATATGCACCAATATGTATACAATTGTTGCACGCAAGTTTGATAGAGTATGGATTTACATAAGGACTGAACACGTAAAAATTATGAAGGATGAATATAATTAAATGAAGGCAGAAATTTCTATTTAAATTATACGTTTTAAATTGAAAATCCGCATTCTAATCATACAATAGTTCTTGATCGATTTTTAGTTAAACAATGAAGTATATTTTTAGGTTTATAGCAAATCCGGCGATTGCGGAAAGGTGGTGTATCAGCACAATTTCATAATCGGCGTGCACAATGCATCGCAAGCTGATGCCGACATATTGACGTCGATAGAGGGGTCGTTCTGCATCACCTGCGTGAAAATAGAGCAGCTGAGGAAGACGAAGGCTGCGGTCGAATTGAGCGCGACGCGCAAAGAAGATGGCAGTTTTAGCGCGATGAAGCTTCATATTAGGGGCTTCGAAAACGAGGAACTACTACTTGTCGTTAAGGTGTGGGCTGTCGGGAAAGTTAACGATCGCTGCGACCACTATTATTAATAAAAGATAAATATGCTCTTAATTTTTCGGTAAAAGGGATGTACGTAAAATTCACTGCCCGATTTAATGTATTCCGTGTAATATTTTATGTAATCTTTTTATATTCCTGGTTGAAAGAGATACAGATTTCGAATATACATGAAAGATATTTATCTCAAGAATATGGAATGAAAACTATTTTTTAAGACATGTTACGATAGAATTATATGATAAGTATACACATACATATATTTTATATCATCAGAACAGAAAAATGACTTGAAAACATTTTTACAGCGTCAACTTATTAAGAAATATACAAGTCTTTCAGAAAATGATTTCAAAGCGCGNTTAATGTATTCCGTGTAATATTTTATGTAATCTTTTTATATTCCTGGTTGAAAGAGATACAGATTTCGAATATACATGAAAGATATTTATCTCAAGAATATGGAATGAAAACTATTTTTTAAGACATGTTACGATAGAATTATATGATAAGTATACACATACATATATTTTATATCATCAGAACAGAAAAATGACTTGAAAACATTTTTACAGCGTCAACTTATTAAGAAATATACAAGTCTTTCAGAAAATGATTTCAAAGCGCGTAATTTATGCCTAAGGGAATATTACAGTCATTCCATATACGTTTCATCGAAACATTACGAAATGGTCAGTCTGGTAATCTTGCGAAGCTTAATTAATTAAAACTAAATCCTATCGAATTTCCTGAATTGCTTCAGGAATTTTTCGGCACGGCTGTCGGCAGTGGTGGCGGCGGTACATCCGGTATCTTCTCTTTCCGCTCGTTTGCAGTTAACTTTTTCTCCTCGTGATATGCTGGAAGCAGATGTTCGGAGAGTCCGTTCTTCGGCGTGGATGCCGGGATCGGTTCCAGAGTCCCGTAGGGCTGATAATCCGCGTAGTAAGTGCCCGGAACCAAATGAGGATTGAACCCGTTGTACGTGTAGAAATAAGGATCGTAATACAACGATTGATAATTAGGATAAAAACTGAAAGGTTCCTGTTCTCTGGCCTTCGGCTTCGAATCGATGTCCTTCGGATCTGCGTTTGCCTCCACTTTAACGTCTTTGGCATTTTCGACGTCGGTTGGTTTCGATTGCTCGATAGTCGTAGCTGAGGCTTGAGTTTCAGGTTGATTCGGTTTTTGGGCGGCTCCTTGGGCAAGGTGAGGCACGTCTGACCCTGCAAGGTGAGGTGCCACTTGTGTGTAATAAATCGGTGGCACGTAGCCGACCGCTGTTCGGTGGATCACAGGTTGAATGACCGGGTACGCTCTCGACGGAGAGAGATTTTGATTACTGGTGATCACCGCGTTATACACTTTAGGAACCCTAAGGAGTCCTGGGTCGGCCAAGGCCAGAGTTACTAGCGCGAGGAAGATGAGGAGGTTCATCTGAAAATTAAACACGCAATGAAACATCGGAGAGGAACGTCTTTGATAGTTGCGTTGGACAGGCCTAAAGTAGAGCTAAATTCCGTAATTTTCTAACCGTGACGGCACGATTGAAACGGATACATCGCGTAAACTGTCATGTCATTGAGAGAATTATACAGCTCAAAGTCCGTTGTGCGGATACTGCGGCCGATAAATCTACCACGAATACGCGCGTTGTGGAGGTGTACACGTGCACACCACCACCGCCTGATCCTAAACTGACAGGCTCGGAACAATTACATCTATCAATTTCTGATGTAACAACAATGCTATGCAGATATCTCATGTATTGCAACATGGTTCGTAATATTCTCTCGCGAACGTAATAAACATTTCTTCTGCTTCTACTTTTCGGGCGGACACAAAAAAGTTGATAATTTCTAAAATTCATTCAGATTTCTGGGAAACAACGTGCACGAATCAACTGGCCACGTGTCAACCACACATTGTTTCTGGAAAAGTAAACTGTCACCGGAGGATAAGGATCTAGCTTAGCATGTGCCTGGTCGAGGGAGCGCATACAAAAGAGGTGAGGCGTGCAGAGAATAGAATAGAACCTGGAATATTTTTCTCATATGTAGGTGTACCTATTTGTGATCGAGTTGACAGGCCTGTAAGATTGTTGAAGATCAAACAAGTTTTTAACAATAATAACAGCACTGGTTGGAGGAAATTATCGTTATACTTGATAAAAGTGTCCTTACATATTTTGTTAGTATATGTATATATTGTGTAATTTAATTGAGAATCGTGAAGAGACGCATTACCGCGATGATTCATCTCGTTAACATTACGCAAACTCCATTCATTTTTACTTCAAACAAT
>SMSR01015636.1:14989-29403 GCA_019453355.1 Ceratina japonica | reverse complement strand
AATTCGATATTGTTTTCTTTCAGTTTCTAGTGTAAGAGTATTCTTGTGAAAGATCGTTATACTAACAAACTCTGCAATTTCTTCGCAAAGCTATCGTTAGGACGACTGCACGAAGAGTAATCCTCAAACGCTTTAACTGTCCTAGGACCCTCTATCGTCAATATGACCTCCGCGATAAAATTTATGGTGCTTTGTGCCTAAATCTATTTACCCTTAAAAGGGTCTGCATCGATAAGGCGCAATCGCTCCCCTTAGAACATTATTACTTCTAATTCTCTTACACTAGCTACAGCACGAAGACGTGTCATCAACATATGGTTGTATAGCATTAATACTATTATACAAATTTTAACTTTAACGCAATGATGAGGCTTAGTTGAATAAGGTGCGATGGTTAAAAAATCCTAATATTGTATCGCTGGTTCGTTATATAGATTCTATCGGGATGTAACACATCCTTCGGAGCAACAGTATTGGAAAATTTGGTAGGAATACAACGAAAAGCAGCACCAGGGGCGACAGCAGCAGCAGGACACTGGCGTACACCACCAACCACCATACCGTCGATATTCCGAGAACCGGGTCCAGCATTGTGGCTCCTGATAGAGGCGCGTCAAGCATCCGATAATTTTGAAGCATATGCACACCGTTCAAAGAATCCGGTTCCACGAGCACGATACGCGGTTTGGAACATGTTCGATCGGTGGTCTTTCACGTATAATTTATTAACTGAAGAATTCCTGAAATAAAAATACACTGTAAATACAATCTTTGATCATCATCTTATTGTTAACTTAACGTAGTGTCTACGTCTCCTCTTTCTTGATCCTTATTATATAAAAACGATATTTAATATAGTATGAAATCTGAGGAGAGGAACAGTTCTTCCGCGTATCGTTACTATAGAATGTTAACACAAATTATCAAAGAAATATATAGAATTCGTCGAATGAACGAAAAATCTCGATAGAAATATCCAAATTGGAATGACTTCAGTGCAAGTTGCAATGATTGTGGAAGATACTTGAGGGTTCAAATTAGGCTCTTCCCTTGAAACTCTCTTCCAACCACAACGCAATGACAAAAAGTATTATTTGTATATGAGGCCAGTAATGCAGATGCGTATCGAAGGCTAATCATCTGAATATTTTAATTCCTGTAGGAATTGTAATAATTAGTGTCACTGAAAATTACGTTTACAATGTTTTACATTTACTTTTAAAAAAATTAATTTGAAAATTCGTGAATCCTAAAATTCTAATATTTGAAGGACCCTGTCATTTTTAGCACCAATTTCAAGGATACGCTGATTGCGTCACTGTGTCAGTTCAGTTGGAAAGGTGACCCAGTCTTTCGTGCGATATATGGGATAATGGTTCGTCGGTTTGCGCAGTAAACATTTCGATCACGTTTGAGATCTTTGCAAAAACTTTTCTCCCCGTGAAAGACAAATTTTACTCACGTAATTCTCGAGAATCGCGTGGAGAAATGTAACAGTAATAGAATCCGTGACTCGGCCTATTTTTCATTAGAATTGCGCAATTCTAGGTACATTTGTAATCATTGCGCAATCCAACTATTGTGTCTGTGTAATCTAGAGGCTCAGATTTCGTACACAGTGGTAATGGAGCAAGAAAGTTGAAAGCGTTTCAGTTAAGAGATCACCAAGGTTGTTTCAAATTTCGAATTCTTATCAAGAACGAACGTCGTACGACGCACAATGCGTACGCTGATTTTCTAATAAAATTCTTAGCAAACATTAAAGATTGAAGGTCTGTAAAAAGATTGTGTGAATTCAAATCGACAAAAATGAGAGGCAATTTTTTTCTTTATCCGAAGGTATTTCAAAAATTATCTTCCAAAGCATACGTTCATTGGCACGTACGATCGTCCTTGTACAGACCGAGTACGTGCGTGTGACAGAGAGATACCGGTCAGTCAAGCCTGTTATGGCAAACAGCGAAAAAGCATCGAGAGGAAAAAGATAGGCGATTGAAATACACGCGTGTGTTATACGTGTGCGATAAAAATCCTATATCTAAAGGTAACGCGCGCTAGCTATCCTGTAAGACGCTGACTGGCTCGTGTGTTCGCGATCGCACCGCGGAAAGTGAAATTTTCACGATTGCGTAATGCTGGCATAATAGTATTATCCGACGTTGATCGTAGACTACGCGGTTACGGAGTATAGCCATTAATGAAACCACGGCTAACCCGGTTGCAATGCTTTAACTCTTCCATGATGTAATAATGTAATACGTCCACAAGTCATTATGTACATAATAATATTTGTTTTTTTCCCAAAAACAAATAATAGAAAATTAATATAATCAGTTCCCGTTATCTAATACATGGCTATGTACGTTTTAATTAATCATAAAAAAATCCATCTCTCTAATTATGCAACGTCGTACGTAATGTGATCGAAAGGATTAAATATCCCTTAATAATATATTTATGATTTGATTTGAGCAGCACGATGACCATTACTCTCGGTTTTCCATGAATTATTTTGATACTTCCCGCAAAGAAAGCAAAGACTAAAGACCAGTCTAAAGTGTTCAAGGTCTACCTTTACTTTATACACTACGATGTTGTAATCCTGAATTATTTGCTACGTCAGTCAACTATGATTCGTACAATTTTCAGGTCCTAGTATGTACATTTTCTTAATACATATTTGACATTGTTCGTCAACTGTCGATCGGACGAAGGATAATATAAAGCTGTCGTTAATATAATTGGAGCCTGTTTCTGGGTCAGAGGAAGAGAGTGGACAACGTCGGTGAAGGACATCTACATTTTCGATCCCCTCTCCTATATCCAGGTGTCCTTGCCACGTGAAAAAAATACTAACGATAAAGGGTTCGTGCATTCTACAAAACACGTTTGCCCGTTTTACGCTCCCCGACGCGTCTGCTATACGCTTTGTGCCACGAGCACAGCTGCTCAAATAATGCATTTCCTACTGAACCCCTCGTCCCCTTTGTTGTGAAATGAAAAATGCGAACAGCGCGTTCCACGAGTAAAAGTAGATTACATTCCGCATTTTGTATCTATTGAACGTAATCAAGATGACGAATAAACAATACTTTCATTCAAATTTCAATTTGTACTTTCTAATTTGCTTCAACTTTTTCTACCCCACGAATATTTGTATATTTTATTCTAGAGTTATAATAATTGGGTGAACTCTTTTACATCATGACGCGCTGTACGATGCAAGAAGTCACATTGTGGTCATTGATAAAATTTTGAAAAAATTATAGAAGGATCCGTAGACAGCGACTTGATTCCCTACCTCTTTTCGTCGATCGGGCACGGTCCACATCACATCACAGAACAAATGATATCGATGGGAACACCAGTGTCCATTAGACTTTAGACCATTGGGCTACTTCAGCGCGAATCTCGATCCCGATCGACTGGCCGCGGGAGGAGCGACCGAACGGCGCGGAGGATCGTTTCTCGCGCCGCTTTCAGTGAACTGAGAGCACGTCAGACTTCCATGCTTCGATGTCTCGGGTACTTTCCCTTTCTTTCGGCGCTTTGAAACCGACTTACATACTTCCATACATATACGCAAGTTAGGTTGAGTCACCTGGTAACGCTTCGTCGGATGGGCGAAGCGTTACCATTACCACTCCGCACTAAATGGCGATCGCCATCTCATGGCATTGACGGTGTGTGGCTCTCGAGCCACGACCTCGTCCACAGATACCGAAGGTGAAACGAGTATAGGAAACGTTACGTCGGGTCAGTGGATACAAAATTGATGCTTCAGTCGGACGACCTCCGAATCTTGTTTTTTTCTTATTTGCATAATGTCCTTCTGACGGAACTATTTTAATCTTCAGTCTGTGATGGTACACTGTTAAAAATATCATTAAATTTAATGCACTTTTCATGAAAAATAATACATTAAATTTAAGTTT
This sequence comes from Ceratina japonica, assembly GCA_019453355.1. Lineage (NCBI taxonomy): Eukaryota > Metazoa > Arthropoda > Insecta > Hymenoptera > Apidae > Ceratina > Ceratina japonica. The sequence continues at coordinate 25,468 of SMSR01015636.1, read as the reverse complement.
TTCGTATATTAAATACATATTCATGCAAATTTACCACAAAATTAATGAATTTTCAAAAAAATTTGATGAACTTTGAAAAAATTTAATGAACTTTGAGAAAATTTAATGAACTTTGAAGAAAATTTGATGTGTTGTTCATGAAAATTAGTGTTCCGCAATAAATAATTAATACAATTTTTCATTAAACTTAATAAAAAAATACATGAATATTGCTTCATGCATTTCTTCATCAAATCCAATAATAAATTTTTAACAGTGTAGCTTAGAGAACGCTTGCAATAATATATAACTGTTTGGTGAAAACCTTTTTATCTTTAGCCTCTCGCTGGACTTCTGTTTTAGTTCGCATCGTTACTGTAACGATTGGGAACTTGAAACAATAGAAGTTTGACATAGTACAAATAGAAGTTTCGATATTAATATGACAAAGATTAGGTCTATTTTTTAGATGAATTTTGCGTCGTTGGAAGACTGCGGTTAAGGATAAATAAACATTTATTTTCAAATATGCTAATCAAATTTTCGTAACTCTATTGTGGACTTAGATGTTATAATAGTGAGATTGCAAAATAGGCACTACTGGATTACGCAAAGAATGGAATAACTGGAGTTATTCTACGTTCCACTAGGTTGACTTTATTTCTGTTCCTGATGTGGTCTTTAAAACGGAAGGAAGTATTTTCTACTAGCTCTGTTCTCGATGAATATAAGAAAAACTCCGGGAAAGTGGAAAGTAAAGTAGGGGGATGGTTATAAGCAAAGTCAAGGATGACTAAAAGATGAGATCATAAATTGATTCCTAAAATACACAATCTTATCTTATAATTTAGAATATACAATCGTGAATCTTATCCTATGCTTTAGAATATTTAATCTAAATCTAAACGTTAGATAAGCTAATATGACTAAAAATAAACACGATATCCAGCAGCACAGGTAAAACGCTTCTGGCGAACAGATGGTTTACGATAAAGGATTTTCTAACTAGACTTATAATTTCAATATTGGAATTTAATACTATATGGAAACTAATATTGCCACAGAGACCCGGAAATCTCCACTTGTATACATGAGAAATGCCGTTCAGCTACCTGAAAGTGACCAACAGGAAGGCTGATCCTATCTATTTCGCTCTTTGGACGATAAGGTCGGAAAAGGTATTTTTGAGGCCCTCTAAGTCTTGCGATTGCACGCATTAAAAATACTTAAAAGTTCTAATACTGTTCCCAACAACCAAATGCTTTGTCTGGCTTGAATTTTCTCGTCATTTTGGCGTGACACGAGGTAGCAACCTCTGTACAAATCGATTTTATTCATGACGCAAAGTTCAACATTATTGTACTAAAGAGCGGATTAAATAGAAAAGATTATTGAAAACTACAAATTCTACTGTAAACGTGGACACGCTGGCGCCATTCATTAAGATATCTTCGAAGCTTTAATCCTATAGTAATGTCAGAAGGTACTACTGTGATACTATTGTATCAGGCTACGGTTAATCATCATTTTACATCATGCCCGTATGTAAAAAAAATTGTGTTTTCATAAATTTTATATGCAGAATAGTTATGTACAAGGAACGTTTTGCACACAGTTCACATTTATCTAGTATATAAAAAACTAATTAGATAACAATTTGGAATGAAACTGAGTCGAGCAAAATAAACTTCAACTTCAACTTCATACGAAGTAATGATGGAGGATAAGTGCATCTGTGCAATGTGGCATAAAATGATTTCTAGCAACCAAAGCATCTCTTTTACATATTTTGTGTGCGCCAATCAGGGACTAGCATTCGCTGAGCGCCATCTAATTGGTGCGCTGTTGGCATCTCTTGGACACGTGTCCTAGAGCTCGATTATTCCACTGGACGTTGACATCTTCGATTATAACAAATACCTCGCCTATGAGAATAATGATTTATACCTTTTTCTACGAACATTTCGGTACTTGCGATTACTAACTCTTCTGTACTTGTATGTAAGCATATTAGTTTTTTATAACTGCACAATCAATATTTTGTGTTTATATACAATTCAGCGTTTCAATAGAGTAAATTCACACTTGGAAATGATTCATTAATACACACGTATACGTGCTTACTAATAGTATCACGTATCAACATATCGTATTCATAGGCATATGAATTTTTTGTCATTATGACTTTGAAATCTCTTAGCAGAAAAACGACAGTTCTTTCATAAAATACTAAGGCGGATTTGCTCTATCTCAAACCGGACTCACTTTATTTACATTAGTTTTTATCTAAAACCAAAAATTTTTACGATTAATATTTCTTTCATGAGTATCAAACCGGACTCACTTTATTTACATTAGTTTTTATCTAAAACCAAATATTGTAGAAATTGTTACGATTAACATTTCTTTCATGAGTATCTCTGTACATAAATTATTTTTGTTGGTATTTGTAAGAGATATGAACATGATTGGTGTATACATATATGTATATTGAGATTACGTGTTACATCCACATTTAAGACGCAAATTGTTCTTATCATTTATTCATCTTCTGAGAACTAAATAAAAGAACTCAGGAAAAAGAAAGGAACTTGCTTATATGTGAGATGTGACGTGTTCTTGTTACGAAACGAGAGTTATGCTTTAAAATATTTATACTAAGCATGATTTTATGAAAACCTCGAGAAGGATTCGATTACATTACGCGATGTCGCAACCAAATCATCAAGCTTATAAAGCCCTATAAAAATTTATGCACATATTACAGTTTTTGAAGTTGACAGTAATACTACATGCATGTCTACATATTCTAATAAATTCACTCTAAAAAAAAAATTCGAACAATTTTTTAGGAATGTTCGTTCATCTCTTAAGAGCATATAGTACATGCCTCGTTACGTGGCAAATCATTTCTTTGTTTAGATTTTGCCAGCGAATAATTTTTCGATTTAGTCATTAGAAAAAATATTTAATGTCTAGTCTGGAATCGTATCGAACTTTCTATGAAATCATAATGGGTACATAATGTACAGGACGATAGTAAAATGTAGAATAGGTATAAAATACAGTAAGGTTATTCGTATGTTGAGATCATGTGAATTATAGATTATGTCCGAAAATATTCCTATCTTCGTATTAAGTACATGTACGAATGTACACATCATGGCGAGAGTGATTATTGATTTTGTTAAACGACTCGAGCGACATCGGTCGTATTAAGTAAAAATAGAGTTCATCCTTCCGTAAAATAGAATTTGTGGCCCTGAAAAGGGCCATTGATAAGTATTGTGTTAATCGTTGAATGAAGATTATTTCTTTGCGGTTGCCTTCGCTGCCTTTGATGACTGGGCAGTCTTTGGTTTCGGCGTCCTCGTCTTTGCAGCCGGTGCCTTGGTTGCTTTCTTGGTCTTCGACAAATTTTTCGGTTGCGTTGCCTTTTGCTTCGGCGATTCGGCTTTCTTAGCTGGAGCGGCCTTCACTTCCTTAATCGCAACTTTCTTGGCTACAGGAGAAGCCTTTTTGGCTGGTGATGCTTTCTTTGGAGCTACGGTTTTCTTCTGACTAGCTTTCTTCTCTACAGGCTTCTTCTTTTCAGCTGCAGGTTGTGCTCTCGTAATGCGTTTAGGTTTGTTCTTCACCTCGGTACCCTTCGTCGTAGTGTTGAGTTTGAAAGAACCAGATGCGCCCTTTCCTTTAGTCTGAACAACCGCGCCAGATGTGACAGCAGTTTTCAGATATCTCTTGATAAATGGCGCCACCTTCTCGCCATCGACCTTGTACGTTGTCGTGATGTACTTCTTAATTGCCTGCAACGACGATCCTTTCCGATCTTTCAGCTCTTTTATGGCGGCATTCACCATCTCTGAAGTTGGCGGATGCGAAGAACGCTGCTGACTCTTCGACTTCGCCTTCGCAGCCTTCTTGGCGGGCGACGCGTTCGACGACGCGTTCTCAGCCGTCGAAGCCGTTCCAGAGCTCGTCTTTTCTTCCATCCTTGGATGCTTTTGTTCGTACACGATTACTCACACAGTACAGACCAAATTTTCCCTCGTTGTCCTCAAATGATGCTCCGTATCTTCAATGAAAACGAAATAGAGAATATGATCAACAGCACCAAGTGAGTTCGTTATATAGTAGTGGCGGAACTCCCCACTTTGTGTCTCTGAGCCAATAGCGGTACGTTTCGTTTACATGTGTACACGCCACGCGCCCTACCGGCCTGTTCCAGTACTACGCGATCAGACAAGTCAATACTGGGTACACAACATTCGTTGTCAGCCAACGCTGAGCGTACGACGGTTCTGATGTGTTTGTTTGAATAATGTTCCGTTACAAGCATCTTTAACAATCTATATTTCGTTGCTTGAAAAAAGCCGAAAGCAAGCTTATGCACAGCTTTAGACTGCGACGAACGACCGTCGATCTGGTGTTAGTCATGTCGTCAAAAACGATAGATATATAAGAATAGACCGCGCTAGCAGTCCGAAGAAGCGATAGAAAGACAGAGAATCTATGGGCCCCTCCGTGTCTTTCTCTAACCAAAGCAACTAACAACTTGTTGCTATGTAGATTTTGAGTAGAAATGAATATCGGTTAGACAAGAATACAGAGGGCCTATAAATTCTCCCTCTCTCTATCGCTTCCGCTTACAGATTCGGCCACTACCGCCACCACTAGCGCGGTCTATTCTTATATGTCTGTGCCAAAAACCGATCCTACCCAGCCGAAAGAATGTTAACTTTCCCAATTCTCATGCATTTGATTTCTCAGGAAATCTAAACAATATTTCTAACGGAAAGAATCATATCTCATTAACAATCTAAGTCAGCTCCACGCGGGAATATAGAAATTTAACAAAACTAGCTTTGTGGGATAATTTGCATTATTCTAATACGATAAAACTCATGAATTACTCAATTGACTTCATTAGATATATATTTTGTTTGATGATTGAGAGCTTTCTATTCATTGTTGGCATTTTTGTAACCGGCCTTTTTCGGGATTGAAATGTCTTCAACCAATGAACATTTTCAGTATCACTACTATCCAATGTTTAACGGTATTTATTACACTCGTGTTCTGAGAAATTTATTATTTTATGTTGGATGAGAAGGTGGTGTGGGCTTAAAAATATTGAAAGACGAGAGAATGAGCTGGAGAATGTGACCATATTATGTGCTTTTCTGCTATACTCCCATGCTGCAGCTGCGTATGCAGCTGCAGCGTTATATGTATAGTACGTTATACATATACAAAGTGTTCCAGAACTAGTGTTAGGGCCAGAGATGAGGAGCCTTTGATATAGTCAAAGGCAGGAGCTGAGTTGATTTTAAACAATATTTTCCTTTGTTAAAATGTTGTTTAATATCACATCAGCTCCTCCCCATTTCCGGGCCTAACACTAGTTCTGGGACACTTTATATATCATACAATACATACATGCGTTACCTCAATTTAATATACGTATACGCAGTGGCTGGCTAAACTTCACTGTTCCATACAGTACTACAGTCACTGCGCAAGGGTTCTCAATCCGATAGTTGTGCACTATCCGTGTAAAGTATTTTTAAATAATGAACTAGGAGGCATCGCAAAGTATACATATTTCAAACGATTTTGGAACGATCGTGGTGCCATGTGCAAGTGAAATTGGTTCAAGATCGTTTGAGGTATCCGTACATTTGATTGGAGAATGCGCAGAATATGCACGGTCAATACGCGTCATATTAGTCAGGTGAATGCACGGTTCATGAGGTACTGAAGGTCAATATTCATGACCAAACGTACTGAAACATTGAAATCCAAATTTGATTCTTATTCACCAGATTCTGCGAATACTCCTAACATATTGAAGGAGAAAGAAAGGATGAAGAAAAGAAAGGTTATACGCGATTGTCTAGAATGTTTTACGATGGAAATTTTGGAATTGGGATTAGAAGTTCAGTGTTTTCTGTACAGATCCCTCACAACCAACTCATGAAAATGTTCTTTTTTCGCTTTAATATGTCAGAAATAGAAAAAATACTCAAAATAACAAACATGTTGCGAATTTATGGACAGTTTCCACGTAATCTTGTACCGAGCTACGAGACCCTGAACTAAAAGTAATCACATGTACATGGTACTTGACAGAATCATTCCAACGATATAAAAATGTGTTGGCCCTGAAAAGGGCCGTTTGTATAAAAATGGACGATGGAGTGCGATGCACAACGTTTAACCTCCAAAACCATAGAGGGTTCTGCCCTGGCGTTTCAGAGCGTAGACGACGTCCATTGCTGTTACGGTCTTCCTCTTAGCGTGCTCGGTGTAAGTGACAGCGTCACGAATAACGTTTTCAAGGAATACTTTTAACACGCCTCTCGTTTCTTCGTAGATCAATCCAGATATACGCTTGACGCCACCACGACGAGCAAGACGACGGATAGCTGGTTTGGTGATGCCCTGGATGTTATCACGAAGAACCTTCCTGTGACGCTTCGCTCCTCCTTTTCCCAATCCCTTTCCTCCCTTTCCACGGCCAGTCATTATGAAACTCGATTAATACACTGACGAACTGTATCGAAAGAGTCGGAATAACCGAATGTGCCTGTCGCAGCAAGTCGCCGGCTATTTATGCCAGCGCCAATAACGCGCCCCTCCATTCCACCGTCAACCAATCACGTGCTTCCCGATTATGCAACGGTATCATAAAAGAGGGGCGTTCGACGGTTTGGACCGTCATTTCGTATTCTACGATCGTAGCGTTCACAGTTCCTTTGTACTTTCTTACGTAAAGAGAATGGCTCGTACCAAGCAAACTGCTCGTAAATCAACTGGCGGGAAAGCTCCACGTAAGCAACTGGCCACCAAGGCTGCTCGTAAGAGTGCCCCTGCTACTGGAGGAGTGAAGAAGCCTCATCGCTACAGGCCTGGAACCGTAGCTCTTCGAGAAATTCGAAGATACCAGAAGAGTACCGAATTACTGATCCGAAAACTTCCGTTCCAACGTCTCGTTCGTGAAATCGCTCAAGATTTCAAGACCGATCTGCGATTCCAGAGCTCTGCCGTCATGGCTCTGCAAGAAGCCAGCGAAGCATATTTAGTTGGTCTTTTCGAAGACACCAACTTGTGCGCTATCCATGCCAAGCGTGTTACTATCATGCCTAAAGACATCCAGCTGGCACGCCGTATTCGAGGAGAGAGAGCATAAGGTATTTTAACATAATTAATCGGCCCTTTTTAGGGCCAAAATTTATTTCAACGGTTGTGACAACTCGAATTTGAAAGACGTAGTGGTGGAGCTGTTTACTAATGTACATGTGTATTTATAATGATTTTCTTATGTACTTTAATGCCAGATTAGAATATTCACGTAACTTTATTTGTTGCTTATGAAACAGTCTTCATATCCAAACAGATGACGTGTCATATTGTACGTAGAAGTTAAATACTACAAGTAATACGCATGAATTATTCAAAAATATATTTGAATTTAAAAATATATTTGAGTTTAATGCTTAATTCGCAGTCTCTTATAGAAATTACGTTGATTTATAATTGTTTTATCACGTTGTCTTAATACAGCAGGAACTGTCGATGTTTATAAAAGGAAGCTATAATAAAATTAACTTAGAGCAATTGTAATGTGAAATACACAAACAATATAATTCATAATAAATAAATCACGAATAATATAATCAAAGAACGATATAATATAGAAATGGACATCTTAATACAAACATTTATTGTCATGCGAGAATTCGACCACGATGCAAATAACTATCGTAGTGTCGTATTACTATGGGTGGTCACGTCTCAACTAATTTAACCGTAAAATCCCACCGTGTTTTTGAGAACCTCATATCATATAATAGTTAATATTAATATATTTATATAAATATAAATAATATTATATAAGCTATATAAGGTAGTTTGTGTCTCTTTTATATTTAGCTTAGAAAAAATGTCTATATAATATAATATATATAATCTATATAATTTATATATATATTTTTTTTATCGTACGTCAATGAACCTTTTTTCATCTTAAAGAGCAACTCTTGAAGTTAAAAAAAACCACCTATAAAATATAAATAAACCATTTTGAAGCTGAGATATGGCATTTAAAAGAAAAATGTTCTGATGATTCTGTATATAAAACATATAAAACTAGTTGTTTTATGAAAATTATTAAATACTAAAAGAACTGAAAAAAATCAAAATAAATAAAATAAAATAAAATAAAATGTCACTAAATCGATTTAAATCATTTATTAATGCATTATTTCCAAGTTTACAATTGTGATTTATTGGTAAAATATAAATTATTATAAAATTTATTCTCAGAAATATTCGGTAATCGTCGATTTCTTTCCTCTCGTTCGTCCATTTAACAATAATGTCCAAAATTTCACGGTCAAAAAATAGATTCCACGCTTCCACAGGACTTGAGACATTCATTGCTGTAGCAGTCGGTGTTGGCAAATGCATTCTCTTGTCAGCACTTGATCGATCTCGAGTTTCGGGAGGTTTTTTTGACCACTTCGTCTTATCCTTACCGTAGACGTACTAACGGCCATCGGCTGTTGATCCTTGTTCGTTCTCATTGGAATCCTCGCTTGTATCGGAATCATGTTCCTCGTCAAATTCATTTACGCTTTCCTCACTGCTCACCGTCTCTTCTCACATCTGCTCCAACGGTTGAGCCGGTCTGAAAGAGAAGGGGCTTAACACAGACTATATAAAGAGGAGCGATTCGCGACTGAATCACTCAACGTCATCATTCGCTTTTTTATTCGCTTTCGGATTCGCTTTCGGGCGCTTGTACTCAGTGCATCGGGTAGTACGTACGTTCTTCTGTGATATAGTCGGTGTGTGCTTCGGGCTGGCGCGTTGCTAGTGTCGGTGCATGTTGACGTGTGACAGATTCAACCGTCGGTAACGTAAATTAATGTTAATTGTTTCCCCATTTCAGTGTTTTTCTTACTCTAGTTGGTTTATTAGTATTTAATTATTAGTTTTATATTTTTATATTTAATAATTTAATAGTCGTTTCAATCTGCCTATTACTAAAAACGGTGGTACCCTAGGCAAGCGCCATCTGGGCGATGCGCAGGAAATGACAGATAGGTTTAAGAATGTACGTAATTCATGTTTTGAGTCTTTGATGGATGAATCTTCCAATGATTCAGTCTGTAACAAAAAAGGTTAGGCAAGAAGACACATCTACAGCCAAGATGGCAGATAATGTCAAGATCAACGTTGAAACTAGAAACAGATTTAGCGTATTCAATAGTGAGGCTTTTGCTAAAATCGCGGCGGGCGAAAGGATTGACAGTTCTGTTAAGCAAATAAATTCCCGAGCAAACGATAGTAATAATAATAACAATAGGAAAAGTGAAAAGTTGAGTTCGGGCAAGAATTCAGAATCCAAAGTGTCGGCTTCTCTTAAGCCTCCTCCTATATATATCAGGCTATCGGAAGGCGAAATTTTTAAATTCAGCCAACAACTAGAAAAAGACATAGGGAGAAAATTCCACTTAAAAGTTCTTAAAGACCAAGTTAGAGTGCACTTTCATGATATTAGCACCTTCAAAGATGCCAAAGATCTTTTTGTTAAAACAGGATTCAAATTCCATACCTACCCACTTCCTGAAGACAAGCCTCTGACTCTAATCTTGAAGGGGCTCCCTAGCCTTGATCCTGATATACTAGTTGATGAGCTAAATTTTTTAAAGCTAAATCCTTCGAAAGTAATCCAGTTAGGGTCTAATAACGGTTTCTATAAAGTATCTTTCCCTCCTGGGACTAAGTTTGCGGACGTCCGTAAGCATGGAGTTTTGTTCCAATGTAGGATATATTGGGAAAGATTCCAGAAAACTAGAAATTACACGCAGTGCTATAACTGTCAGGCATATGGTCATGCTTCGGGCAATTGTTTTAAAAACTCCAAATGTGTTAAATGCGGGAACGATCACTCCTCTAAGGAGTGCGACAGGTCGGTTGATGATCCACCCTGCTGTGCCAACTGCGGAGGTTGCCATACGGCTAACTTCAGAGAATGTCCTCGCCTTCATTCGTATTTAACAAGAAGGAAACAAAGTTCTGTTCCCAGCGTGCCAATTCCAAACGGGGTTTCGAGTGCATCCTATCTTCCAAATCCCGTTGGAATTACCAAGTCCTTTAGCGAGGCTGTCAGGAATGGAAAAGTGTTTACTAATGATAACTTATACTGTGATACAAATGCTGATAATGATATCGATACCGGTAGTTTCTTCAAAGAGATCGTTTTGCTTGCCAAAAAGGTGATCCCTATTATTGGGCGATCAAACGAGCTCGCCGAAGGCGAGCGAAGTTCGATCGCAATTATGTGAGACGCCTCGTTCGAAATGATTACAACTGTAGTTCCCCTTTCGCCCCCCAGATGTCACAACGTTCAGAGCGTAAAAAACACAAAAAACCTACCGCGGAGGCGCTTCCCGCCTAGCGGTCGCCATGTTTCTCATTTTTCAGAGTACT